>CM034154.1:677745905-678005905 GCA_019776745.2 Taxus chinensis | reverse complement strand
CTAGCTGTGATGTTGGCTGGGCAACACTTCTCTCTCCCAAACCTTCATGAATCATGTTACACTAATAACCTATCTTTTGACAATCATGAAATGAAAATGTAGGATGTGACATAAGAGGTAAGAGGAATGTTAGGGTTCAGAGAAATAATGTTCATGAGTGGCTTAGAAGATTAAAAGCCATTAAAAAATAAAGTATGTGGATGATTCAGAAGAAGAACAAGAGCCATTGGAAAATGCAGCTAGGGCAACAAACCCTATGAAGAGGATCATTGAAGCCATATCCAAACAAGGCTCCAAGGTGAAAGAGTATATTTCAAAATTTAAAGGTGAACTTAACTCAGATTTGTTCCTAGAATGGATCCAAGAGTTGGAGTCTTATTTTGAGATAGAAATTATTGAGGAAGATAATCTTAAAAGAGTGAAAATTGTAGAGTCCAAATTAAAGTCTCATGTTTCTTGATGTTGGGAAAATTTATAGAGTTCCAAGAGAAGACAAGAAAAAAACAAAATTGAAATGCTTATGAGCTTGACTCTTGCCTTTTAATTGTTAGAATTTTTTTATAGATAATTTCATAACCTAAGACAAAGAGATCAGTCCATTTAAGCTTATATCGAGAAATTTATAAGGTTTCGAATTCAGACGGATATTCAAGAGGATGGATAACAAGAAAAAGCTAGGTATTTTAATGGATTAAGGTTTCAACTTCAGGATGAGATGGCCTTAGTCTCGGTACCTACTATGGATGAAGCATATGAATGTGTCTTAAAATCATAGGATAAATTTCATCAAAAGAGCAAGATGATGAGTAAATGGGGTGATAGTAATATGGATATAGAGGAAACAAGAAGATCCTCTAAACTTGCTAAAGGAAAGAGACCTAATAGAAATGTGAAGCCCAACTTCTAGGTAAATGGAGGTTTCAGAGGTAGGGAGTGAGGATGGTAATTATTTAGAGATTGAAAACCTTTGAAATGTTTTGTATGCAACAAATCTCATTAAGCTCAACACTTCCTACCAAATCCTAAAGCCAAAAATTAGGCTATTTTCACAAAGGAATATATTCAAGCAACAAAAACTAGGAGCTAAAACTGAAGACAACCTGTAACAAACCATTACACCAAAACCTCGAGGCATTAGTGAAATCCACACATGAGGATCATAACATCCCACCATGCTTCAGTAGCCCAGACCTCGAGAAATATTTGCGTCCGTATAACGGGACCATGCCTTGCCTTATACGAGCCCTGGGCGAACATTGCAATGTCAACGTAGCCACCTATGTTAGGACTCAAACCTAGGTGGTTTCTCTGATACCAAATGTAACGAACCATTACACTAAAACCTTGAGGCATTAGTGAAATCCGCACATGAGGATCATAACATAAGCTAATGAATCGATAGACCTTGGTGGCGGGAGAAAAACAATCTATACATTAGGACTGGAGAAGGGAAAATGTTTTCAAACTAGATGCAAATGTCAGAAAAAGGTATGCAAGGTGATTGTAGATGGCGATTCAACTAATAACCTAGTAAGTATTGAAATGGTGCAAACATTGAATTTTTCATTATTCCTAAATATGAACCATATAAGATTTCTAGGTTGAATAAATATCAAAGTGTGCTTATGGATAAATCTTACTTTGTTACCTTTAATATTGGGCCATATGAAGATAAGGTATTGTGTGATGTTGTGCCTATGGATGTTTGCCATTTATTATTAGGAAGACCCTAAAAATATGAAAGATATGTAGTTCACCATGGTAAGAAAAATATTTATGAAATACAACATGAGGGAAAAATCCATGTTTTGAATCCATTCAAAGAAGGAGAATCAACTAGAATGACAACTCTATCACTCAGTATAGTGGTTGGAAAGAAATTTTTTAAGAGTCTAAGGTTGAGATTTTCTATTTATTATACCCTAGAGAAAAGGGGAATTCTGATCAGTAGACTATCCCATTAGAAGTGTAAGAAATGCTAAGCCAATATTACGATTTGATACCATCCTATCTACTAGCTGGCTTACCACCTTCTAGAGGTATCACCCATCAAATGAATCTTATTCTTGGAGCCAGACTCCCAAGTTAGGTTGCTTATAGGTCGAATCATCTAAAAACTAAGGTAACAAGAAGACAAATTACTGAATTATTGGAAAAGGGATTTGTAAGGGAAAGTATGAGGCCGTGTGCCACACTTGTTTTAATCTCACCCAAGAAAGGGGGTAAATGGAGATTATGTATGGATTTTAGAGCTATTGAAAAAATCACTGTGAAGTACCGATATCCACTTCCAATAATGGATGAATTGTTATATTTCTTATCGGATGCCAAGATCTTCTCCAAGATTGACCTCACAAGTGGATACCATCATATTCATATTCATGAAGGCGATGAGTAGAAGACCACCTTCAAAACTAAGGATGGGTTGTATGATTGGATGGTGATGTTGTTTGGCTTATCAAATGCTTTGACTACCTTCACACGAATAATGAATCGGGTATTTAGACTACACATTGGAAAATTTGTTATATTTATTATACTCATGCTTTGCACTGTAGTGTTTGTTAGTCTTTTCAAATATTTGTATTTGAATTATTGTTCAAGCTTATAACATCCTGTCGGCCACGTCTGCCATTTATGTATAGGATTTTAAAATCAAACATACAATCACATCCAAAAAATGTCTCACAAATTTAGAATATCGACATCAAGCCCCTTCTTTTATTTTCCAATATGTAGAAACATCTTTCAAAACTTAATTCACCAAATACTATTAGATCATGTGAATTGCATGGAACCCCTTGTAAACATGAATTCTACCTTAACAGAGGTAAGAAAAAGCGGTGTGTTTGAAATGTTGTTCCCCTCCTTTTTTACATTGTTTTTTTATGCAAATAGTTAATGATTTTGTTTTACTAAATAAATTTGCAAATAAACGTCATAACACAAACATGTAAATAAACACAACTAAATCATATTTTTAAAAACCAGTGCCTTTGTTTTTAATTAGTAAAATAGGATTGTAACATTCGTTGCAAAATTCAATTGCCAACCTACTAATCACCTAAAAAAATAAGGTGTAAAACCAATATTTATTATCAAAACAAAAACACTTACACTTTATTATCAAAAAAACACTTGTCCTATAAATGAGTGGCAACCATTGATATCTAAACTGACAAAAAATATAGAGACATTCCTCGGTGTGAAATTGATAAAGGTTATGCACTACCAAGGTTTAGAACATAGGTCATCCACAACTATCTCAATAACCCCCTTTTTTTAGATTTAAGTTTTAAATGGTAAATTGTGTCCTCACTTTTCAAAAAACTATAATCATGGAGGCATCCGTAAAAGGATTTGCCACTAAGGGAGAGTAACCATCTATGAGAAAATAATTGTCAATCAAGATAGAAGCCCGACGCCCAAGCTTCTTAGATGAAGAGGTTGGGAATTCTTTCAACCAATCGTAAGGAGTAACACAATGAATATGAAGATGAAATTATCAATGGAGAGACAACAATAACTCAATACGATAAGATAATCAATGGTGGTAGCACCAAGACTTCTAACTCCCATAAACATCTAAAGTTGGTAATTTAGCACTTAATAATGTCATTATTGACTTAATCCCTTGAATCGTGACTTTTATGTTATTACTATACTTATCATGTGTCTCAATTGAATGCAACTTAACAATATCATTTTACATGTATTTTCATATTTGAATGTTGGAGCACTTATCTACATTATTTTCACTTGCATATTAGTTTCTAAGATCTCTATCCCCAATTAAGGTTTTCAAACATTAATTCTGGATAAATCATTTCATGAACCCACTTATTTATCGAGTCCTTTACCTATTTAGTTTAGGTTCCCTATCCCGATTATGCATTTTGTGACAAACCCTAATTGCCCTAAGGTTTCCAATTGTCACAATTTATCCCTTACTTATTGCATGTTTTTATTCCATAGCCTAATCTTACAATTTTTAATCCTTTAGTGCTTTCATGGCTTACTCTATCCATTCCATGTCATTATATATTGTGTTTATAATAATGATCAAACCTATGAAGTCTTTAGTTGATATCCCTATATGTGAGGAGGTTAGTGGTGGTATTGATATTTTTTATACACCTGAGTGTGAAAATTATTCAGCAACATGCACAAGAGATACCACCTCCTACCTATCTTATGACACATATCTACAAATATGATGTAACCTCGGAACGACCATGTCTACCTAGGTTACATTGCTTCTCATTCATTATAAGTAACCAGCCCCTCTTCTATTATTGGGCTTTCTCTTATGACCAAGTAATCATGTTTGTTCTTGAGGATACACATGATATGTATGTTCTATTGACATATCCAAATACTTATTATCATGAGGATGATTATACTAATAATCTTAGTGATTGTGGAAATTTTGTATCTCTCATTATCCCTTCTTTTAATGTTTCAATCAGACTTGAATGCTAAAGATAAATCAAATGATTTTATCTCCTTTCCCTCTATTGGAATAAATAATAGATAATACTACTTTGGATCCCTTTTCTTCTCATCATAGTATAGGGAATGCTATAATTTGATATGATTTCAATTCTCCTCCTCTTGACATAAAAAAATGATACAATTAAATGTGTTCTCTCTTTTATTCCTATTAAAATCAAGGAATGTTATAAATGATTACCCTCCCACTCTTTCTTCTATCGAATATGATACACATTATTTTTCAATTGATGACAAATCAAACACCTTAACCAACATAACTCCACTTCTTTTTTACCTTCAAAATTTCACAAATCATTCCTCAACCGCATCCCTTTCAGCATTCACATCGCACTTACTCGCGTATGATTGCTAGTAAGATATAACTATTTATGTAATCGAAGAGAACATCCACACCCTCATAGAGGATTTTCCATGATAATGTATATAACTAGCAATTGTACGTGAAGTGTACGATGGAAATGCCAAAAGCTATCGTGCAAGGAAGTCAAAGTGGAGGGAAAGAACAATGTGAGAGGAAAATGGGTGAAGAAGGGGTATGAGGGCGGGGACGTATAAAGGTGGGGAAATCGAAACTGGGGAAGGCAATCTGAAACTTTAAACAAGACTAACTGAACACAAGGTTGTTAAGCATTTGTAGGTGAAAAGGTATGTTGTGCTAGATGATAATGCACTGTGTACTTCCTCTAGCACTTTGCAAGCAAGCTTTTAGTTGTAAGCTCGAGTAATTGTATGGGGATGAGTAGACATATGTCATTTTTTTAATTGTTGGGAGAAGGAATAAGTAAGAATAGGGAGCTAAATGTGGGTGTCATAGAGCATCCCTGCTTTCTAATTAGCATGAATTACGTTAGCAACCTTTACCCATTCGAAGCCAGCCCTGTGGTAACCTACCAGGAAGAAGTGTACCCCAAGAGCCACCTTTGGAGGGCTTAATGCCTTTGGTCGTAATTGTCATCGGATGGTAGACAATAGTGCATGAATTAATGCTCCTAGAGCTATCAACACATGGAGCTTGGATTGACTAGCTCAACATTTTTTTGTATCATGTTGCTACCGTCCTTTTAATTCGTTAAACCATAAACAACACTTTCAACTCTTTACCATTGTATTTGGTTGAAATGCATTTTGTTTAACTATAAGGCAACATGAGCATCAAGACAAACAGTTTTCCCAAAAAGCAAGCACAATACCATTAAAAGACAGATAAATTTAGCTTCCTTGAACGACTCTAACACATCGATGTCTTTGTTGGTTGTCTACAAATTTGATCAATACATTGTGCTTTTTTTCCTGCTTCATTTTTCCTTTCCACTCCGCAATATTTCACTTTAGGAAATTCATCTTACAAACTCATACGATATCCTAAATATCCACCACACTGCATAGCATCAACTGGTTAGCTCTATTATGTTTGGCTAAGTCAGAGAAGGTAGTGGAACTCATAGTTATATCCCTTTGGTTGCATTCAGCAAGGTCAGTCACAATGATTCCTATTCTGTTGTGTATGCAAAGTTCCTCATTGATGCATCTAACCTAGTAGCAGGCACCACATCTGATGCCGTTATTGTATATGTACTGAGAGGCACCGGCAACATTAATATTCATATTTCTTCCAAAAGAACCATATCCACACACTCCTACATTCTGCTTTGGACTCCCATAGTGGGTTGCTCTAGACTTCACATAATCCCCACCGATATTGGCGCCGCTAAAATTAAGTAGGCTCTGTAAGACTATCAATAGTAAAAAATTGTAAGAAGAAATTACAGCCGCTGGAGAAGTCATTCAATTCAAGAATGAAGTGACGGAGCATTCCATGTGTGCAAATGCCTTTCGGTATAATAAAATTTTACGATTTCCAAGCTATATAATTATTTTAGATTTATCCTCATGTTGAGTGCATACGCTAGGACTTGTTCAAATGGTGTCCCGTTAGTTGTCGGATGGGGTGGAGTATTCCGCATGTGCAAATGTCTCATTGCATAAATCTCAGCCAATGCTTGGGAATACTCGACAACTTTAAAATACTCAAATTTCATTAAAAAAACATAAATTTGCAGTGAAAACCGTGTATTTGCAACGTTTTCTTTCATTGCTATTAATGCTTTCTTTTTGTTGGGACCTTTACGATCGCCTTCAGTCTTGTGTCTGAGGATGCGCAAATTGGAGTGTAAACATTAAAAAAACTCTTAAAATAGCAACAAAAAAACCTACGCATTTGTTGATATGTGAAGTCAACATTTGAATAAGCAGGTTGCGGCCAAGCTGGTAGGTGGGACGATTAGTCTAAGCACAGGAGAACACTTGTCGAGTTTTGTAAAGCTATCCAGTATTTTTAATTACTAATCTGTCTACAGGCGATCAAAGCTCATGATTCTTTCAGAAGATTGCAAGAAATTGTTTGGTCAAAAAAGGTGCAAAAATGGATTTTATGAAAAAAGAAAAAAATTGCCATTAATGTGTAGAGCTCGAGAAAATATACATTTTTAAAGAAAATGACATCTGAAACGGGGCCACGGAATGAAAGGTATGGCACGTGCAAGTTTTTGCTGCTACATCTTCCTAGACGGTCCAAAAAGGTGCAAAAATGGATTTTATGAAAATAAGAAAAATATTGCCATCAATGTGTAGAGCTCAAGAAAATATACACTTTTAGAGAAAACAACACCTGAAATGGAGCCACAGAATGAAAGTTATGGCACGTGCAAGTTTTTGTTGCTACATCTTCACAGACCCTTTCCAAAAATGGCAAATTTTTTTCCGCGCTTCTAAAATTTTCACCAACACTCCAGAAATGGTAAAAAATTGCCAAAAACGGAAACATTCCCACGCGCCAAAACGAGAGGAGTTTTTCCACGCGCCACCCACAAATTTCCACGCGGCAAACGATGCGAGTTGTTTCACGCGTGTTTTTGAACGCACCTTTAATAGACACGTAGACGACTCAGATCAGTTTGGTCGATGATACGGAAAATGAAGCGGACGGTTTGGAGTGATGCATGATGGTACGGCGTGTCAGAGCCCCTCGGGCTTTCTAACTTAGAACACGCCTTTCGGCGTAATTACATAATCAAGATTATCTAAACCATTTCCCCTAATAAAGATGACCTAAAAACATACGCCAGTAAAACCCCGAAACAATTGGTCGAGATAATCATGTAAAAAGCAACCAAACCGATTCTAAATTGGAAAAACCTGATTTTTTTTTCATTCCGTTGTGGATCTGCAGAGATTTTTGCTTGAGAAATAATAATGTTGTTGAAATCACACATCCATGCCTTGAGGGGAGGCACCAGCTATCACTCTCCCAATTGTTTAACAACAAAATCCAATATACGATCAAATAATGTTGCATTATCCCCACGCTATAAATTCCAAGTATTAATACATCCTTCTGCATTGCTTTCAGGTCAGTCTTTCTCTTCTTTCTTCCTTGGATTTCTGTATGTAAGAGACATCTTCAGTGTTATGAAATCTGGTGGGGTTACTTTTCTCAAACCCTAGATGGCACTTTCATATTTAGATTCACAACATGGTTTTCAAATACGCTTTAACTTGAAGCTAGGACTGAATCTACAAGGCTTTTGAATTTTAATGGAATGACAATGATTATGTTAAGTTGAACATCCATATGCGACCACAAAACTATTATCTGACACAATGATAATATTTGATTTCTTGATTAATATTTGGGTGTTCGCCTAAGCTATACCCCGCCTAATCATCCGATTACTGTTGTTTCACCGGTAACGATTCATCGGATTGTTGTAGTGTTTCATCCGATTGCCCTTTTTTCTATTCAACTCTTTTCATACTACCATTGTAGGCCATCTATCAGTCTTTATACAAATATTCTTCTAAACAAAGCATAGCTTCTGCCTTTAAAGGAAAGTTATTTGTTTATTGAATCTAATAGGGGACTAGAGCTTTAATTTTGAAACTGTTTGTGATTAGGTGCTTTTAAATTCTCTCTATTCAGATCTATGGTGTTGCTGTCTCAAACCTCATACTTTTGGAGCACTAAAGACGTGACAAGTAACCTGATTGATGTACTGGTGGTCATCCGATCCCACAATTGTGCATTTTGCATCTGCTATGTAGTGCACAGAGTGCTTTCTTCTCCTCCCATATTCTCTTCATTTTACGTGGCTCCCTCTAGAGTTTTTTGGAAATCGAGGCCAAGATATTTGTATTCCGATGCTACCTCCAGTGACCCCCTTTGAAAAGAAAGTATAGTTCGGTTCGTTTTCCTTGTAGAGAGTATACCAACACACTGGTTTTGCTGACATTTCATAGTTATGCTGATGCATGCTTGCATACCTACTTTGTTTCAAAAGAGTTATACGGCCTTCACGTGCTCTTTAAAGTTGCACTTTGTTTTTGCAATAAGAGGACATCATCAATGTATAGAACTAGCTTTACCAGATTACTTGTCAATTGGACACCTCCATCTCATAATTTATCTATGTTTTTTTTAACTTGTCAATGTATTAGGCCCAACAATGGGAGGGACAATCAGCAGCCTTGCTTTACCCCATGCTGCTTCCAAAGTCTATGCAAGTTTTGCAAGCCTAGAGACCTTCCAATCCTAGGGAAGCTTCACAAGCCAAGGGGAGCTTCACAGGCTTGGGATAATTTTGCAAGGCTTTGCAAGCCTAGGGAAGCTTTACAAGCCAAGGGGAGCTTCCCAAAGTTGGGAAAATTTTGCTAGCTTGAGCAGGCTTTGCAAGCCCAAGAAAGCTTTGCAACATGAAATTCGCTCCGTAAGCCCAAACAGACATAGACTTGCTGTGCAAGTCCATTTCTACTTCATAAGTCTATTTTGCCATCTTGTGAAGTTCAAACTTGCAGTTGTATCCAATGTTTGTTCCAGCAAGCTAATTCCTTCCACCATGCGCATTTTACAACAAAGTTGTAATAAGAAGTGATCCAACATCTACATTGCAAGTCCTCACTGCCCCAAGACACATTTTTGAGCTTCACAACATTCTTATGCCTCATACAGTGGAAGTGTTCAGAAGCTATTGTCGCTTCATAAGCTGCACCATTGTCGAATTTCCTTGTGTAAGCTTACAACCTGCATTATTGTCACATGCAGAAATTGCAGCAGGACAAAGAGGCAATCATGGAAGCAACACGAATCCACCACTTCTTGGATGCATTGCTTTGTAAGAAGATTTGATCATTGACCTGCCAGAGAGCGTTGGCACTTAAGCATCAAAATGTGTTAGGAATCTCTGAAATGGCAGGAATTGAGTGCCATGCAATGAGATTTGCTGTAGCTGCTAATGCTTCTGAACTAGTTTTACAATGTGTGAATCTATAATGTTCAGGTGGCAGTTTGGATTCCTTGACATCAACAATTTTTTTTATTGCACCCTTGCCGGAATACAGTGTGTGTAAGATTATGATGGGGATCCCACCGGGTGAGAAGTTCGACTAACAAGGTTCGATAGAGAACGGGGTTCCAGTAGAGTTAGTGTGGGTTTTGGAATATATTTGTTCCAAAAAATAAGAGTTTTGAACTCATAGCGAGTAGGGGAAGGGGTGGAAGTGTGCATAGGTGTATAGAGAAGAAGGCCTAAGTTGGCCATGTTGAATAGGAAGTCAGCCCGTGAGTTACATAGAGCCAAGTGTGAGAATATTTTGAATGTATTGTCTCTATATTTTGAAGAATTATTGAATTGTTGTGTGTGTATCGCTTGTTTTACATTTTGAGCTGCGTACTTTGATTCAGCCGTGCATTGTCTTTAATCCACCCCCCCCACAACCAACCTTTCCATCACTTTCTAACAACCCTATACGTGTTTTTTACTTTTGGCTCAGACCTGTTCATAGAGCTTCTGGACTGCCCCTGTATCAATGTAGTATGCCCAACTCTTCTATCCTTATCTCGAGCTTGCTTCCACGCATCATGTCTTAGGGTTTGTTAAAGTCGACAAAGTAACAATAAATTTCTCCATTTTCATCCTACTTTTTTTTAACCAAATGTAATGATGTCAAAGAGAAACAAAGTTTATGTAGAAAATTGCTTTTCCTCTCAACATTTAGTTGTTTAAACTTGGGGCCGGTGCTATCAAAGTAATGATTATGTTATGCTAAATTAACTGGGACAAATCAACATGCTCGCATGATAAGTTATTTTGTAATATAATGTTTGGTCATTGGAACTTTTGGCTAGTAAATCTAAGCTGTAAGCGTTTGAAGTGACAATCCACATTCATAGAGAGGGTTTGTAATGGAGCCCCATCATGAACAAGAAAGCAACTTAGTGATATAATTAGCAAATCCTTTTCGCATTCTAGCCTTCTCTCCTAAGAAAGGCATAAAGCGCCCGTGGGGCCCATCTATATGACAGGGGAATGCAGTGTCAAGCTTAGGTTGCCATTGCTCTTAAAAGCCACACTGCCATGTTTGAGGGGCATTAACAATATTGTTTGGGTGGAAAAGTTGGGTTTATATTTATCCTTTTCCCTCCATGTAAAAAATGCAAATCTCAGAACACTGTGCCAAAGCGGAAGAGCTTGCTCTTCCTTAAAAAACTATAGAACTCAGGTTGAAAAAGAAAAAAGCTTTTTGTGCTTAAAAAATTGTCTTTATGTGCACTCAGTAGTGCCTTTTCATGATTGATTCAAACAAAGGAGAATGATAAAAGAACAGTGAGGGTGATGGATGAATGATAAAAGCCACTAGCTTTTATTTTGGGATCTCATACCAGTATGCTTGGAGCTGAAGAATGGAGAGTGCCCTATGGGTGGGGAAGAGATAGTTAAATTTGATTATTTAAATTCATATCTTATTTTTAGTTTCCCAGTTTGGTTAGTTAACAACTTAACACCAACTTGGCATTGGCATCTCTCCAACAATTTTTACAGGTCTAGGGTCCCTTAACCCTAGGTACCGTTGGCAAAAACAAATAAATCGGGATTATACTGTAGACACCTGTAGTTTGGTCAAAGCACTATTATTTCCTAATATTGCACTAACTGTTCTCCTTCTTACAAATTGACGATACCTCACCAACTTGACTCCGCTAACTCATCGTTTACGACATTCTTTTGGTCGTATTCCTCTTATAAATCAATTAAATAGGCTAGTATAACCTCTTATTGACTAAACCATTTTCTCATTCCCTTCTAGACTACTTCAACTAGCTTCTTAGTCTATCAATCCATTTCATTGGATTGATTAGACCTCTCAAAACTCTCTCAAAACCCTAATTCCTCTCTAAACAGGATTAACTAGCCTAACCTAGTTTAACTAGTCCTAACCATGATTAACCTCTTCTAAATCTAGTCAAATCTTACTTTGACTCCCTAATCAACTTTTTGGCTTATCCTTTAGTCCCACATGCACCGAAATTCCCCCACTTTGTCAAATGGAAAACTAAAAATAGCCCACTATCCCCCTCTCATTTCTAAGAATTCTCGTTCTTCCTAACGTAAACTATAGCATTTTGCTTAAGGTTTAGAGCTTATTTCATTTGTTTATTGAGCTATTGCTTTGCTATTGCACTACACACACAAACATTGAGTAAATGGGAAGAATCATTGGCCTTGAAGCCATTAGTGGTGAACTCCCATTCTCATAATCACAAACTGATTGCTTAGAATCCTTACTAGGTTCATTTTTAAAGCTTTCAAGAGTAGAGGATTACTAAATATGCTAGATTTGCTTGTTTCTTTTAATATTAATGTATGCAAAGTGTTGAATCCTTGTTTATCTCTTATCTAATGGTCCACTTGCTAGTTTGTTAAGAGCCTTTGGTGTTTCTTTAGAGATTCTTACCCCATGTCCATGGTTTTTGCAACTTTTCATTGAACACATATATAATTAGGAAAAAAGTAATTGATATTGAAAAAACAAGAAAAGAGGGGGTAATTTAGGGATTGTATACCTATTTAGCTTTGAAAATGTCAAAAACAATTAACATACATGTAATGGAACATGCCACTTGCCAATTTTTTTTGTTTCAAATTATGAAAATCAATTAAACATAACAAACATGAATGTCAGCAACTTTGTTGGGATGATCCTGTTACATACTGAATTTGAGATGCTTTTCATTGTATGAACGTTTATGTCTACTGGGATTTCAAAGTCTATTTGAAATTATTTTACTTAAGTTTCGAATCACATTTCAAGACACTTTTGACACATGTAATGATTATTTTAAGCATGTGGCAAGAAGAACACATTTTATGACAATATTGTCAAATGGCCTCTAAAAATATCTCATTAAAGCAAACGAGTCTCTGAAATGCAGACTTATAAGACAGAACTGGAATCTGCCTTATGCATTCGGACCTATGTTTCTCCCTGTTTCTAGTATGGTGTGGACACATTTTTGATATGATAAAACTTTTGCTGAATTTAGTGGATGGCAGGGGGGTGGGGTCGGGGACATCAAACAATATATATTATTAATATGATTAAAAAATACAAGAAATATTCAAATTTAATAGCCCTTCATTTGCATAACTAAGCGTCATTAAAAATTCTAAAGAACTGCATTACAAATTTTTAAAAATCTCTTTCATTGATGACATTGAACATTGAACAATAAAATTGAAAATTGAGTTTGACAAATATTATTATGGAATATCTAATTATAATGCTATAATGAAAATAACTGTAATAAGTGTCAAATGACAAAATGAAAATCAGAAAATTTAACAATTTTAGCAATAAGCCATGACATAATACTGCGCTACAAGCATGGAGCAACAAGTTCAATAATTAGAGTTGTCATCAGGCACATCTACCTTGAGCCTTAATAGCTAGTCATTGCTGCTTTCTAACTGTTAAACAGCTTGGTCCTTTGATGGGGACCAAACCAATTCTGACCACGCCTCTTAATCCTCATCTACCTTCATTGGTGGGCCCCTCACTCTTTTTAATTTTACTCCTTTTTTTGGCAACAAGCTGTTGGGGACATCTAGGCATCCCTAAGAAAGTTGAGGGATGTTGTGGCTTGCTTTGAGACGTCCACCATTGTGTGGGGGCTGTGTTCCAGACTAGTCTGCGATGCCCTTCAAGCGTCCTGGGGATGCCTAGACATTCCTAAATTGTACAAAAAAGGGGATGCCCCTATAACGGGTATTGGAGGAGCCAAAATGTCCCAGGGATGTCCATGCTGAGGTCCCAGGTGTTCAGGAATGACAAGGGGACATTTTGTCCCCACCTCTAGGTTCCTGAAATGCAGGGGATGCCCAGAGCAACACGTTGAGGGTAGCTATACTTACATGTGGAACATTGCTATGGGTCCAATTTCATTTTTCACTTCATAAGCATATTAAGTACCAAGTCTCATAGATAGTAAAAGGTGAAAGCCATGTTACATTGAGATTCTTGAGTCATCTTTTAAATCTTCTATGTTCTCGCTGCAATCTCTTCTTTTCTCTTTAATTCTGTGCAAACTATACTAATCAACAAAATTGAATCTCCTTGTGTGCTGAATAAGGAATACAGTCATGGTGTATCAGCTAGATTAAAAGGGTTTCATTGTCAAGATACTAATCAATAAAAGGCTTTGTCATCAAGATCCTATTGTAAACCATGGTAATTTTTTGTTCAACAGTCAAGCCTATCGTCAGCTCTGCATCATTCACTTTATACCTTGGGATGTTTTAGCAAGGATGTTGACCTGACAGCCTACAGTCAATGCAGGCTAAAGTTTGTGATGACTGTTGATTTCACTGATGGGATTGAATGAGAGCTAAATTCTGATGAAAACAATTATCAGAGACAATTCTCGGATAAAAAGTTAATGGATGAAGATTAATGATCAATAAACAAACAATCCAAAACATGGAAGATAGAGATAACACTCTTAATACTCAGAAGTTAGAAGTATATACTGACTCACAGGCTACAGCAGAACACTTTAGAGAAGTGAGAAATGTGCGAGTATATTGATGTGGCAGGAATGCACATATGCAGTTGATGATTATTGGCATAATCCAAGGATGAATTGTAGATGGAACGTAGGATGTATGAAGATGAAGCCTATAGGTAGCCAAGGGATTGAAGGAACAAGGAAGGTGGGAAGGAGAAAAGTGGAAATACAGCTATTCTGAGACTATAATTATTATCAAATATTATGTAAGTGTTATCAGAGTTAATGTGTAGAAAGGTTGACGTACAGCTATTGTTACTGTAAGTATTATCAAATACCACATGAGCATTATCAGAGTTCATGTGTAGAGCTAGGAGGCAACCAGGAAGGGAGGCGTAACCAGGTTTAAGGCTTGCAATAGTCATAAGAGCTTTCATCTAGTGATCAGATTCCACTTTTAGGATTAAAGAAGATGATTGAAATGCTGCATTAAAAGAGGCTTGATTGGCGAATTCCCCGCGTGATACGCTGGCAAATCTGATTGTTTAGAGGGAGTAGTTGAGGCCTTTGATCCCACATTATATAACTTTTGATTCTGAGGAACTTGGAGGAAGAGTCTAGCTGCTTCACCATATGTCCATTAAGGGTCTTGTTCCTTCCATGCACGATTCTCAATTAACCTCTCCAATGCAAGTCTACACCTAGTGTGGGGGCTCCTAGGATGGATTCTTAGGCCTATGATTGGGCGGAGCTCAGTCTCCTGTGCCATTGTATCTGGTGAATATTGTCGTATTGTCTTCTTGCAATTGGGATTATTGCTGTTTGACATTATAATGGGATGCACTGATAGAATGTTAAGTACCTTGTAACCTGTTTGTTGTGTGAAAAGAAATGAAATAATGAACCTTGCATATTTGTTATAATTCCACTATGCAAGGAAGAGTTAAAATTTTAATAATCTTGATTTAGTCAGTTACATTTTTTTTGTTAAGTAATGGGTATTATAAAGAGTGCTTGTTAGGGGTGGAGTTATAACACTTTTTAAGTGTAAAATATAGTCCTTGGGTTTGCTGTGATTAAATTATACGGTCTTTATTTACTTGTATTTTTATTGCATGATCTTGTTTTAGTTGTTTTTTTCACATTGAGTGTGCAGTTACTTTAAATCTTCCTTTTGATCTCAGGGCTTAAAGTTTTGTAAGTTGAGCCACATATAATTCCTTTGTATTTAAGGTTGCTCTTTTTTGTGCATCTAATAGGAAAATATGCAAGAATTTTCTCCTCTAGACTGTGACACACTTTTGTCACGGGGAACCAAACTAAATATTCTAGAGATGACAGTTTGACAATTCTGCACTGTACTACTTGTTTGTTTATGATAGGTATCTTGCATGTCCAACTTTAACATTTCCCTTGCATTTCAACTTCTTCATTATTAAATAAGCCATTCACTAGTTGACCTCTATAGAGTGTCATTTGAGATGTTTCTTTTCCCTCCTTTTATGAGTAGCTAGCATGAAGTGAAATATCTGTATTTGTTAATCACAGTCAGTGGCTTCTTGATGCAGGTTGTTTTTCAGGTTAACTAAAGTCTGAAATAATAATTCCTTAAAAAGGAAATGTTCTTTCGTGAGATCTTAGCACCATGCATTTTATGAATGTGTTTTTAGTTAATTGTTAGTTATTCATGTAGGTGATCAATATCAGCAACAAGTTGCTCAACCTTCCCCAGGATTGTCTGTTCATGAGATAATGTTTGCTTGTACAGCTTACTTTGCCTCTTGTACAACCAGAAGCTTACAAAGTACAAATTCTTTCTGCGGCCTAGTAGCCCTATTGCTTCATTGTGGTTCTGCAAGCTATTGTGCTCTCTGTATACACACAACCTTTGCAAAACTGTGGTATCCTTGCTAATTGAGATTATGTGTCTGTGCAACTACTCATCTTCAAGGTGCACATGTATGCAAGGCTTTGTGTGGTTGATCATCAGACTGATTTGTGACACTACATCAATGATCCAGCATGCTGCCTCAGCACAGCTACAGACAACAGATAGCACTGACATATATTTTTGGTTGCGTTTGATTTCTAACCGTCCCATGTCTTCTACTTGCATGAATTGGGCCTTAGGTGACCATTGTAAAGTGTGTGGAAGTTTTAGTGAAAAATATAGGCAAATCTTAGAGAGCATGCACCTCAATATAGATCTTCATGTATCTTCATGTTGGATTTTAGTAGTAATATAATAAAGCTCTTCTTTGTCTATTTATGCTTCTCCAAATTGTCTAGGGCGTATGCATTCTCACTCATTGTATATATAATTCAATCTCACACTTCAAGATGCTTACTTATAAGTTTATACTTATATGTGTTTCTTCAGGATGTAGTTGTCCCTTGATTACCTTAGGATCTGGACCAGTAGTGTGAGAGTACTTACACTTTTCCTTGTTCAAATGCACGTTTGAAGGCACGAGTTTCTAGTTGAGGATTAGTCCAAACAATTGGGCACATATTGAAATTTATCCTGTGTCCATTATATAAATGAGTGTGTTGAGAATGCATTTCTGTTTCATGACCTGCTCGTGTTGATTGTCCTAGGTACAGATTTGATAGCCATGCACTAAGTCACAAGGTTCAAGTTCGAGTTCGAGTTCGATGAGGATAAAATTCGTTTCAAGTTTGGCCAATGGATAAAGTTCAGAAAAAAAATTGCCATTAAATTCAAATAATAGAAAAACATTACAACATATAAAATCTTGTCAACCACAATCTCAAACATATAATTCTAAGTTCTTAAACTTCATACCAAGTACTAAGCATAATAATTAAATTAATAAAAATCAAATTATAAAAACATTAAAAAAAAATTAAATTAAAAAAAAAAATAGTTATAATAAATTAAAAAACACATAAAAAACGTCAAACATAATAAGACCCTAAATGTATTATAATGTTTGACATTATATATATATTATTTGTTAAAAATTATAAAAGACTTTAAAAAATGAAATGTTTAGAAAATTCAATGTAAGAAATATAAAAAAATATTAAAAAGTTCTAAATTTTTAACTTAACCTTTGGAGGGTCAAGCAAACTCACTTGACTTTGCAATGATTGTGCAGACCTCCACATGACGCAACTATGTTTCTCCCTTTACAATGGTGCAAAAGCCCTAACTATGCCCATGCTTGCAAGCTGCAGCTACACTGACTTTCATGGCCACGTTTATGCCCACGACCACATTGGTTCCTATGTGCATCTGCGGAATGATTTTATTTGCGTCTGTTCGAAGACTTTCTTCTACAAAACAGGCCGCCACTCATTGAACCTTCTATTCAATCGTAGATCGACTTAGGGCTTGCAAGTATTTTTGACGTATTTCGTAGAAACAAAAGTAGGGTTTGTAGGACTTGTCAGGGCTTTTCTGTGTGTTTTTTTCCCACTCTTTATCGTCTTGTGTTTTTTTGCATTTTTCCTAAGGTGAACAACACGAATTTGATCAAATTTTTTAAGCCACGTAACAGATTCGATGAATTCCAAACTTTAAGCAAAAAATTCGCCAAACCTTGTGACTTAGGCCATGCATTTGAAATGTTAGCTTGTACACTATTTATGGTTTATGTATAGATTAATCAACAATGGCTTGATGTTTGTCAATGTTGCTACCATGCTTGTATTGTAACTTGTTCTCTTGGTTGTTGCTTTGATATTGAAGAAGGTCACACCCAAAAGGTGACCAAAACCATAGTGGTATGATTTTGGTAGACTAGAACCATACGATTATAGTTATGGCAAAAAGCCCATAACAATATGAAAATAGGAAGAATGGGATTCAAATATGGTCAAATAGAGAAGATCAGAGAGTTGACAAAAGGAGGATAGAGTTGCAGGGAAAAACATAAGGTCGAAAGTCGCACCAAACATAAGGGAATATGCCCAAAGTCACACAAAACACAAGGGGATACGTCGAAAGTCGAATAACACACCAAAAAGAGCCTAATTTAGACCAATATCAACAAGCACACAAATGCACTAAAACCATATCAATTAATTAGGTGCCTACATGATGCCCTACTTTGATATGTGTGTGTGCATACATATCAAAGTAAAACCAATCATGTGGATATAGAGAAGTTGTCACCTTATCACTTGTGGAGAGTTCTAGAAGTCACTATAGAAATAATAATGAGCTGGAAGTTAAAAGGAGAGTGAGATCACTCGATCTCATAGCAAAGGGTAGGGAAGATCCCGGAATTAACATCTGTGCTCCTGTGTCTAGGATATGGCAACCTTTACTCCCACAAACATATGGAAATATGTGCAATTGAATCATTGTCTCTATGAATCAATAAAGGAACTGCTAAACTCCAGGAAAAAAAGAATAGGAACAAATACGCTTGATTGTGCTGAAAATTGTAGCGTTGCCCCTATGAAATCCATATCTTGAAATCTGTGATGTGTTTGAATATGTGTCTCGTGGTGAGACCAAGTGGAGTATGTTGTGTAACACTATGTGATTGCTTCCATTTGATGGAGCAAACAAGTGTCCCGAAGGTTTTGAGATAAAACAAGTGAAATATATGCCTTGGCGTGGATGAACTAATGAATCATGTATCTCAAAAGAAATGGATTACTCACCTCATGTGTAAGATAGGCACTGATGTATTACATGGTAAGATATTATCGTGAAAACATGTATGTGAGAAGCAAGCTGCCCCATGTGGGCCTGAGTATAAGCAATGTAAGCACAATAACAAGATGGCCCATGTGGGTATATGATATAATCTTTGTAAGGACTAGTGTAACACGCCCCTTGTGAGCAAGATATATGCAATGTTATCACAAAGAGTGTCTTGCCCCATAATGGAATAGATATAAGAAATAAAGGTCCAAAGGTCGTATGACTCAAGGGGGCGAATATAATCATAAAAACAGGCTGTCCATATGGGGGCAAGTTATAGTGAGTGTCTAGGGGGAGATATCCCATCACGGGCATGGAATAAGCATAACATAGGAAATGACAGGCCGCTAGGTGGGCAAGATATAACAATGTAAGAAACATGCATAGGTCCTTGACCCCAATAGATGTGTGATATGGATCATGGCAATGTAGCGAAGGACATGAAAACAAAGGTGGGCATAAAACGAATTGTGGCACCACAAGACATAACACACACATGATAGTGTTCGACATAGTAGACACATCATGTATATAAAGTGTGAAGTATCTTAGGGACATCATTCATATAGCTGGAACACTAGGAAAATTATTAAATTATGGTACTTCAGATTGCGTCCTCTAGTAGGGTGCATGTGTGGAACCTAGATGCACTTCAGCAAAATGTACAATCTTAGAGAACAACAGTCCTATTCTTGACAATCCATATTTAGTAGTTGATTTTATGTAGTTTGTTTTCCAGTTTAGAATGGTAGTTCTTTATTTAACTGTTTACTTTGTAAAGTTTGACTCTCTGTATTTAAAGGCATAAATCCCTAGGATAAAATAAGGTCGAGGGTTGATTTAATTTTGGGACGGATCCAATTTAAGAATCTTAGCTATTATTGGGGTCTCTTTTTCAACCATAAAAGAATGCCTAAGGTAGGCGTTTTATTCAGTCAATTTTTCATCTAGTTTATTTTTTTTCTAGAGTGTGTTCCAAAGTATTATAGCTCTCTTTTCTGATTAATATAATAGCTAGACTGCCCCGAAACGCCCCTGCCCCTCCCATACCAGGCCTGATAAGTACCCGGTACGGGTCCGGATATGGTATTGGTACATTGTGGGTACGTACCCACAGGTCCCGGGTATGGAAATCCATACGTGGACCGTACACGGGACCTGTGGGTACGTACCCGCAGCGTACTAACCCAAAAAAATGTCCTTTTTTAAAACAACGATTAAAAAATCATTGGAAAATGTCGTAGTTCATGCTAAGCGAAGTCGTCTAGGTTATGGAGTGGTGGCGTCTATGCTTTGCCATGGCTGTGGAGCTGAGCGTTCAAAACTTCAAACCCTAAATCCGCCTGTAAAGTACTGAGACTAACACCAAAAAATGCATACGTGAGTGGCGTTACCTTGTTCGATTTATTTTTGTTTCCTCACTAGGCAAAGAACTCATCGCAAAAATAAAAAACTATGACATTGCATATTGCCTTATGTTTCAAAGAATACATGAGATTGCATGTAGGGTTTTTTATTTTTTAATAATGTTTGATTTGAGTAATTTTTTATGTTTGTGCTTGCTTTTTTATTTTCATTTTATTCTTATTTTATTTTATAAAATAATTACGATCTTCTAAAGTATTGCTATTATTTGATTTCTTCTGCTTACCTTTTAAAATTAATCTATAATTTTTATTAATATTTTATTTTTTTATAAAAAATAATTAATTTTCTAAATTCTATATAATTTCAAATTTTAATCTAATATTTTTTATTTATATTCTATTTATTTATTTTAAGTTATATATAATTATTTTAATTTTAATTATAATTACTGTTTGAATATAAAGTGAAGCAAGTTGAGAATTTGGATGTATTAAGTTTTGAACATTGAGAATGAATAGATACTCAAGTCTCAATAATTGCAAATGCAAATAAGTATGTAATAAGTTAAGGATATATAATTTTTCAACTGGCACGGTTAAGTTATAAGTTCTAATTAATCAAAATTTTGAGACTTGAGTTTATATACATATTTATAAGTTTTGAAAATTTCAATAACTATGCAAATACTTCTTTATATATATATATATATATATATATATATATCATACCCAACAGCGTACTGTACCTGAAGTTTTTAAAAATTTGCCGTATCAGCTTACCGTACCCGTATCCGTATCTTTACCTGTACTGAAACAGCCTAGTATAATAGTGATGTTATTTGAAACAAATCTGAGAATTTTTCAGCTAGTGTTTATTGTATGTGATTTTAGATTCAGCATTTAAAGTTCAACAATTTTGAGCTATCTAGCTGAGGGTTCTTTAAGATTAGATGTTTACTTACTGTGGCATAGAGGAATTTTCAACATGGTATCAAAGCATTGTTTTTGAAGTCTTCCAAATTATGTATATGGAGAGGCTAGGTTTCTGGAGTAGACAGCTATCGGAGGAGTCCGGTGGGTAGTATGTCCAAGTTTCAGTGATTGAAACCGAATTGTGTTAGAATTGGCATATGGAACCATGAAGGGTTGTGGGGTGTGAAACCCTAGTTGATCTAGTGATCATAGATTGAAGCTTGTTCAAACATTTGCGACAACTGCAACTCCTAGTATGCGAGAGTCACTAGGAGAGATCCTCTTAACAATGTGCCATGGAAGTTAAGATTGTAGAATATCTTGGAAGAAACAAAATTATGGTACCTTGTGGAGCAGAAGGTTACGCCTCCCATGGATCCCAAAGATATGGCGAAGTACAACAAGAAGGCAGCGAAGGTGAATCAAATCTTGTTGAACTTGATGGACCATCTGATCACTCATATGGAAGAAGATTGCTAAGGAGATGTATGATGCCTTGGGAACTTTGTATCAAAGTGTTAATGTATCCAGGGTGATGCTTTTGAGGAATAAGCTCAACACTACCCACATGAGAAAGATAAATACAATGGCAAGCTATTTGATGACGCTAGCAGAGCTTAGAGATTAGATTGGTGCAGTTGGTGATGAAGTCAAAGATATTGAGCTAGTTCGGATTGCTCTGAATGAATTTAGTCCACCATGGCACACCTTTGTTCAGGTTTTTGTGGTCAAGAGAAGTTACTTGACTTTGAGTAGTTATGGGATGCTTTCATTGGAGAAGAGATGAAACTACAAGTTTCAAACCGTTTTAAGGATGATGTTCCACACGAGGGCCTCATCGAGAAGGTGAAGAAGGGAGAAAAGCATGGTTACCACGTTCTTACGAACTTAGTGAAAATTCTGTTGGAACCGTACTTTTTGGTTTGACTGAACTTATCGAACAAGTTTGGTTGAACATTATTATTTTTTTAATAAAAAAATTACAGTGTTTAAATTAAAAGAATTTTAACACAACAAAAATGAAACAAGAAATGCTAATACCTAAGCATGTAAAGGAAAAACTCCGTAGACAATATATTTATTTATTATTATGTGTAATTCGTTTTTCTTTTCAAATATCATAACATATGTGTAGTATTTATTATTTATATATATTTTATATTTGTAAATTTTCTAAACCAAACTGAACCGAACCTCTTGAATAATTCTGAACTTCCGAACTTTTTCCCCCTTCGAACTATCTGAACTTTTCGAACATGATAACCATGGAAAAAAGAAAGGATTCGGGAATGGTCAAAAGAAGAAAGAAGGCTGAGTGTTTTCTAATCACCAAAATAAAGATTTGCATGATATCAAGTGCCTCAATTGCAATAAGCATGGCCACTATGCTTCTTAGTGTCCAAAGAAGAAGAAAGGGAAGGATAAGCAACACCACTGACAACAAAAACAATTTGCAGGAAGTGTAGAAGCTTCAGGAGTAGATGAGTTGACTGCTAGGCTTGATACAACCTTTGCCATGGTGTTGAGCATTTCCACCAACACAGTCTCAGTTGTTGGGTGGTATGTTGATTCTTGAGACATATGAGTTCGAACAAGGCAGCCTTCTTCAGATTGAAGGAACAACATGCCAACATGTATGTGGAGTTTTGTGATGATGCCAAGTACTCAGTGATTGGGATAGGATCTATCTCATTCTGCATGCTAGCAAGAGAAGTTTTGGAGCTGCATGAGGTATTATATGTTCTTGGCATGACTCAAAATCTCCTCTGAGTTTCTTGTCTAACAATTTTGAAGTGCAGGGCTGAGTTTGATGATCAATAAATAATCATCATGAAACATAGCCTCCAGCATGGTCGAGTCTTGGCTAAGGGAGTTTGAGAGGGTTACCTTTACAGGTTGGTGGCAGATCTGTTGAATTAGAGAGCTTTGTTGACCGATAGTGAGTCTATGTGAGCTTTGTCACAAAAGATTTGGGCATCTGAACTATGGATCATTGCCTCTTCTGAAGGACATGGTAGTTGGATTTCCGGACTTCAAGGTGGAGAAGAGAGGGGTGTGCAGTCGGCAAGCATGCCAAGGCCTCATTTCTGAGCGGCGAGCACGGGTTAAAGGGGATTTTAGATTTGATTCATTTAGATGTCTATGGACCTATGTCACCGGCCTCGTTGATGATTATTATAGAAAGACCTAGAGTTATTTTATGAAGACCAAGGATGAGGTCTTCAGTAGGTTCAAGGAGTTCAAAGTCCTTATTGGGAACTATACAGGCGTGAAGATCATGGTATTGAGATTAGAGTTTATACAATGGAGGGGAGTATGCCTCCAATGACTTTGGTTCCTTTTGCAGAGAAGCATAGATCAAGAGGGAGTTTATAGTACTGTAAAATCCATAATTGAATGGGGTTGCAGGGAGAAAGAACATGTCCATAGTAGAGATTGCTAAATCTATGGTTCATAGCTTAGATCTACATATGTTCATAACTGATGGATCATGGAGTGTGATCCAAAATGTTGATTCTGAAAATCTACAGAGTTTTATCCAAAAGTTGATATTATTATATTCATGGACAGTGGAAACCTCATGTCTTTAATACACACATCTTCTGCATCCTGATAATGGATCACGGAGTGTGATCCAAAATGTTGATTCTGAAAATCTACGAAGTTTTATCTAAAGGTTGATATTATTATATTCATGGACTGTAGAAACCTCGTGTCTTTAATAGGATATATGCTATCATACACTAAATATCAGATATTTGATTTATATATTTAATGAGATTTCTTAGGTTAAAGATGCAAATGGATCACCTTGTGTGATCCAAAATGTTGATTCTGAAAATCTACACAGCTTTATCCATAAGTTGATGTTATTATCATATTCATGGAGGAAACCTTGTCTTTAATAGGATATGTGCTATCATACAGTTCATATCAGATATTTGGTTCATATCATCTTTTGCATCTTGATGATGGATCACAGAGTGTGATCCGAAACGTTGATTCTAAAAATCTACACAGTTTTATCCAAATGTTGATGTTACTATTATTTTCATTATACATTTACTGCGATTTCTTAGGTTAGGTATGGTAGCTTCTTTGTTTCTACTAATACATATAAGGGTTTGTGACTGCAAATAAACTATTTTGTATCTAAGAAACAATGTGAATATCTGCAGTTCTTTTTTATCCTAACTTAGCAATACGTTTTCCTATTTTGTGTGGATCAATCCAGTGCAGTTCCCAGGAATAAGCTTCACCACCAATTGTATGCTCAGTGCTTTAAAGGATTGGGTAGAGATGCAGAAGGTCCTTCAGGAATTGAGAATTTAATATTTGATGAGCAGTCTTTGGAGGTAGAGCTAAAGAATGCCATTGAGGCAGAGAACTATACAAAAGCTGCCAGGGTCCGCGATGAGCTTCGTATGTTGCACGAAGACAACAGAGCAGGTATCCTTGCAGCCAATGGAAAGTTTTACAAAGCATTTGAAAAGGGTGACTTGAGTGCTATGCGGATGATTTGGGCCAAGGGGGATAATGTGCACTGCATCCATCCTGGGGCTGGCTGTATTTCTGGTCATGATCTTGTCATGGAAAGCTGGGAATTGACTTTTGGTCCCGAACTAGATCTTCCTCTTCAAATTGATGTACAGAATGTGGAACTGCACATTAAAGGAAACCTTGGTTATCTTACCTGTTTGGAGCTTGTTCGAACCAGTGGTGATAACTGGGGCAAACAAGTGGCTACAAATGTATTTGAAAAGGTAGATGGAAACTGGTACATTTGTCTTCATCACGCCTCACATATTGCTCCCTAATATTGCAAATAATATTTGTTATTATTTAGATGATGTTTGTCAATTGATAAGATGCATGTAAGTTTCTGCAACTGCTCTTGTCATGCTTCACAGATTTTCTGGTAAGATAGTGTACAATATCTTTTATTATGGTTAGATGTAGGGTGTCAATTATCGGCGATTCTTCTCACTCGTAATTCTATCATTTCAAGCTTAGAACCTCAACAATTTGCAGGTATTGTGATTGGTTATTTCATGGGAAAAGAACACCAAATTTAGGTGTTGGGACTGATCTCGATAGCATGGTCAATGGGTAATCATTGACTTTTTGGCGGTTGGCTGGTATTCTTTCCAAGTTTTTCTGAATAAGTTTGAATGCCTTGGGGGAAATTGAATTATTAGTAGTTCTGTTTTGTTTTCATGCATGAAACTTTCACTTTAATCTTGGCTGGCATATTGTCATCCTTTGTTACTTATTTAAGTTGTAGTGTAAATAAGAAGCCATAGTCCATGGGCATTACAGAATTTCATACGATATACACTCTGTAGTTGCAAGTAATTTGATAATCAACCTTACTAGTGATTACAGATCGTATGGGAAAAAATGGTACATGTTTGTAAGCACCCTCAAAGGAGTACGCATTTGTGTATTTACATATACAAATGCATACACAATGAGACATACATAAGCACTCATAGAGAGATGCATACACGTGTAGAAACATGTATATGCATACACAACTTTGAACGATTTTTTTGGCATTTGCCTTTAAAACAAGTCTAATTATACATTTTTGCTAACAAATAGAAAAACAATTGTCATTTCTTGCGATTTTTTTGGCATTTGCCTTTAAAACAAGTATAATTATACATTTTCGCTAACAAATAGAAAAACAATTGTCATTCCTCGCATCCATTTACATGTGACACAGAGACATACATACACTCTAAAAAAACCACGTACACTCGTAGAGACACATAAATACACACATAATGTTCAGCTTCTTTTCTTTTTGCATTTGCTTTAAAAACAACTGATTTTACAATAATGTCTATCAAACAGAAAAAATACTGTTACTCTGTGTCCGTTTGCTTTGAAGGAAATCTATTAAAATATTTTATTCCCTTTCAAAATAGAAATACTAGAGATAATTTTGGCAAGTACACGAGACAGGATATGCAATTGAATGTAACAATTTTATAAGCTTATTTTAATTTCATAACATGTTACAGCCCTCTTGAACCTGGCGGATCATTGAGCTTATAGAATTGTTAAATCCTTTATATTGCAGTTGGGAGATTGGTTGACCATTAAAATGATGCATAAATGACACCACTCAATCAAAATCATATGATAAATTTTGTATTGATAGGTTTTAACCTCTAACCAAACCCTGGTTGTGGTTTTCTACTAACGAGATACATACATCGGTAGATTAGACAAGGTTCAACTCATGAATGCACAACATTTAATAAATATATTAAGTTCTTAGATATCATACTACATGTAGTATGAACCTTTTAAATTAATTTTGTATTTTATTCCATTTGATCGATATAATTCCTCAGAAATAGATGTGCAGCCGTGTGATGCTTTTGTTAGAGGCATGAAGCCTTTGGGATAGAAAATTGTTTTATACGAAAACTATTTATCAGATAACCAATCTAATGGATTGGATAATAAATATGGACAGTGACATACATACAATATAGATGAACATGCCATGGAAACATGTCAAACATATGAATTCACATCTAGCGCATGAGGCATAGTAATCCACTATATATATGTAGCATCACTTGAAGCAGAGTAGCATATAAAGTAATAAGTGAGATATAATCTGAAAAGGGATAAAGAGAGGCTCTATAGTGCTACTCGAGTTTCCCCCGAGTGAGCATGAGATGTGCCCCTAGCCTAATGCCAATCTACAATCATGAGCCTATAAGATGCAAATAAATCTAAACCCATCTCAATGATCACATTAGTCGTATGGATATAAAAGGAAACAAAGCAAAGATTATATACACATGAACATCGAATGTGTAGTTTAGCATAAGCATCATATACCAATCATTTACATTTTATCAGTTCTTATATGTGCATGTGTGTGAATTGAATTGTGAAATATGTGTGGTATATTATAATTGTGGAGAGAACATTTTTTTAAATATAATGTACTAATTAAGAAAACAACATGGTGTAGCAATAAACATCATATAACACATATTTAACAATTGTATAATATAATCTATGATAATGTAACACAAGTATACGTAGCTTAGATATATATTAGTCTAAACAAACAAATCATTGCAATGAACTATACAAAAAAAGGGGTGTTCAGCTGCCAACATATGAGATTGGTTAGCAAATCTAACCAATTATGCAAAGAGGTCCATGAGAAATATCACAACATTTAATAGATGAAGCACTAGGACCATTGGTAGGATGTACAAGGTGTTGTGTTACACATGGATCTAAAGATAGCAAATTGTCATCATCATATTCTATTGTCACCTTGCTCGTTGAATGGTTGTTGTTTTTTGTCTTTCTTACATTGATTTACTAAAATATTGGTTAGTAAATCTAACAAATTATGTGAAGAGGTCAATATGAATCATTATAATATATAATAGATGAAGCACACGGACCATTGGTAGGATGTGCAAGGTGTTGTGATACCCATGAATCTCAAGGTGATAAACCATCATCATCATATTCGGATTGTCGCCTTGCTTATTGAATGGATATGCTTATTGTCTTTCTTACATTAATTTATTTTGTGATCTTGTACGTATTTTGGAGAAGTAACAAATTTGTGTACACCCTCATTGGGATCAATTTGTACGTTTGTATTTTCTTCTTTTGTCCCTTAGGTGTATATCTTGTTTTTTCGTATGATGTTTGTTTTTATGCACCTTTCTCTTGAATATTTTACTGAATTTGTTTGTGAAGTTCTTGTGAAAAAGTAACATCTTGGTGAATTGTGATAACTTGACCTTGATGTACTAATTATAAGTATTCATGTACACTTTATGGAATTCCTCGCCACTAATGTGCCCATGGTCACCAAGCAAAGCGGTATATGAACCATTGTTAGGCACCGCATGAAATGATGCTTGGATTGTTTTTCGAAAAAGTAATACCGCCTAAGGTTGTTCACTCAATACATTCATATCCAAGAATAATCAGATAAGTGTATGCTAATTCAACATTGCTAAGTCCAAGATTATAGATCAATTAATCAATGCATATGGTCACACTTGAACCATTATTGATCATGATACCTTCTTTTTCATTACCATCTATAAATGTCTGTATAAATAAAGGGCCATCATATGAGGTGTCATTTGGGATATCATCTCCAATAAATCAATTTTCATAGTTGTCGGTTTTCTCTTAATTACATCAACTCCAATAAAACCATCAAGTGAATGTTTGCTATAACCCACTTGAACATTACATGGCTATTAAAATTGGATTTTGAATTGAATCCAACTATAAAATCGTCAACTTATATATATATATAAGTTGACGATTTTATAGTTGGATTCAATTCAATACTTAGAACATCAAATCAAAGCATTTTCATTGTCAATAAGAGCTTTTACGTATGTTTATGAGTAATGCACATATATGTAGAATGCCTTCCATAGTATTCACAAAATAGTTTGGCATCAAAATTCTTAGGCAATAGTCTTGCATTTCCAAATTTCCTTGATGGAAGTAATGTTATGATGTCGCATTCAAGCAACATCTTCAAGACATTTTGTAGGCTAACACTAAATCTAGTGATCGCCTATATTCCTTTTGCTTAGGTAAGATGAGATTTGGAAAATTTGGTTTCTCTATAGTATCAAGTGCAATCTTAATATTTTTACTCATTTTTTCATAGTCTTAAAAACTTCTTTATTTTACTATTTTGCAAAATCAAAAGGTACATTTGGATCATACTTATCAAATTGACACCTATAAGTTTAACTTTAAATCCATTAACCACATGACAAAGTCCATTTGAAGTTAATTATCTAGTAGTTTATAAGAGATCCTAGTAACCATGGTATCAAATCACATATTCATTAACACTTTCATTTGATTTGAGCCATGTGTAAATTTTTTGATTTGAGCGGTGTGTAAATTTGACATTGGGTACCCCCCCCCCCCCCCCCCCCCCCCCCCAATATTGATTGCAAAATGGGCCATGGAATCGTTAACTAATTTTGCAAAAGAATGCATGGATCCACTTGGAAAAGCTTAAAACTAACCACTTGAAAAATCTTTCAAACTTTCTTGGAATTAACTTAGTTAACATGTGATCATTATGAGGAAAATATAGACAAGAAGCATATAAAGCCGTAATATGATGTGAAGGATTGCCCTTAACATTGACTAATTCAAAATTTTGGAGAAAAAAATCATGTTGGAATGGGGGCATGCCAACACCTCATAAGCCAAGGGGTTAAGAAGAATATCTTTGTAAGTCACCCTAGTGTTTGGCTTTTGAGACCCTTCAGATAACGCATTTATTTGACTTTGCAATTCAAACAATGTACGCATCAAGCAAGTCATTTTGGGATTTCAAACAAGGGTAGAAGGTGAAGTAGCAGGATAATTTAGAATATAAGAAATTTGTGCAAGAGGAGGGTTAACAGTATGTGAAACGGCTAAATGCAAATTAGAAGCTAGTGATTATCGAAGCATAGGAGACACATACATAGTTGGAGTATTGTAATAACTATGAGAAGGAAGCGAGCCTCCATGTTTGAGATAGGAAAAAATTAAGAATGAATTGAATCATAAGCATAAAATTTTGAAGAGAAGCATTAGAAATAATATAAGCAATAGAAGCATGCTTTTTGTTGAGAGGGAATTTTTGAAATGATTTAATGAGAAGCTGGGTTTTGAGAAACAACTAGTTTTAATTGATTCGTAATTCTAAATATCTCAATAGGGTTATTAAATGCATATTTTTTAACAAATTATCAATGTTCTCGTTCCTATATTTTTCATCTAATTCAACTTCACAATCATAACCGAGTTCACATTCAAAATCATACTCATTTGAAATCTATATACAACATTTGTATTGTTCAAGAAGACACATCTTTTGTAATAGAGAATATAACATTTGAAGAAACATTAGATACATGTCTAGAATGCATTTTCCCTTCTAAGCTTTAATTTAATCAAGTCAAAGGAATTAAAAAAAAGATTTTAATCTTAGAAATATAATTTTTAATTACATATGCTAAGGCAATTCTATTATGGAACAAACATACCATTTCATAATTTCCATAATTAACAGTCAGGGTTTGAAAAATATGACTCCTAATGAAACCTTAAAGAAAAGCACATAAGAAAGCACAATGTTGATCATCATACTAGGCTTGAAATGATAATTTGAGATATTTGCAATGAACTAAGGCTAGGGATCAAGCAATATGGGAGCTAGGGAAATAAGAAATACAAGGATACGATAACATAGACCTTAGAAAAAATTAAATAATTTCATATTTGATGTCATGTAAAATAATATCTAACCATAGGGGAAATAATATATCAATTGTCCCTAGGCTAAATCACATTTACTGTAACTTGTAGCAATATCTAACCTTAAAAGAATGAAAGAGAGGACATGTTTGCCAAAATGTAATAAAGAAATTGGATTTATACTAAACACATGAATAAACTCCCAAAGCTCATGTATATGAATCAATCAAGTATAAAACATATATTGATTAATAAATTATATGTAATTGATTATGTAAATATGAGCAATAATGAAAAGATAGGGTTTAGCTTTTTCTTGTTATCGAGGGTGATTAAAAGATAATCTTCAGATTCTGACAATGTAGACTAGTTTTTTAGGGAAGACATGAAGTATATGACTAAGCTAAAGTACTCCAATTTAAAATTTTCTTTAATGACTAGATTCCCATGTTTTTGCCTTCCAAAAATCTTAGTTTTTTAGGGAAGAAATGAAGTATATAGCTAAGCTAAAGTACTCCGATTTAAAATCTATTTTAATGACTAGATTCACATGTTTTTTCCTTCCAAAAATATCATTCAGTTTTATAAAATTTGTCTTTGATCATTGGGAATTTTGTCTTCTTCCTCCAAACCCTAATTAGGTAGTTGAATATGAAACTATAAAGAAAAAACTATATTGTTTGAGGTTTGCATTACAAAAGGGAATAAATGAACTACTAAGATATTTTTCATATTCCTCAATGTTATACAATATAAAAAATAATACACCAATAAGTGCAACTTTTCTTTGTTAGAATATGAGTGCTTCATTAAGTTATTGGAACATTAATATTGCGGAGTGAGGTTGTTATTTAGTAAAATAACAACTCACTCATTTGGTTGGTTTGTTGTCATGTACAAGCCAAATATAAGATTTGTTATAATGTTGTTTGGCTCGACTCCTTATGTTGAGGAGATTTCATAGAGTGATCTTTGTTAAAGTGCAATTTAGAGTGTAATATTATTATGTTAATCTCCATCTTTGTTTTCAGTTGGTATCAGAGTAGGCGACTATGTGACAAATCAAACGTTGTACATGCTAGACATGGGTTGTATGTAGAGATTAATGTCTCTAGAATTGTGCAGATATCATCTATATATCTTCTGTTTTGCACAAACAGCCCCATCTCAACATGTTTCTATAATACATGGTGGTCTGCGTCTAAAAAATCGAGGCCATACTCAATTTGGTTTATGCAGTGAATCCAACTTGCTCTAGGGATTTTCTAAACGGTCCTTGCAAGGTACAACACCTTGTGAGATGCAAACCATACATGCGAAGACCAACTAGGACATGAAATTTTGAATTGTATGAAGGGGGCACATGATCTCCTAGATGATAACATGGATGAAATATCTTACCTGGCTAAAGAAATTGACCAGGAAGAATATTCAATTGATGAATATATTTCTTGTCCTAGTGATGAATAATTTCTATACTAAATAACTCTGACTAGAGGATGGAGGCACTAGAGAAAGGAGGATCAACAACACCTCTCACCAGCCACTAATGATGAGGTCGTGTTCTATTTTGGTGGCATCTCATTTTCATTTACTTGTTGTATTGTTGTTTAAAAATAAAACATCGTAATCATTCCCTTGCTAAGATTGAAAAGAGGAGAATGTGCAAATCTTAGACATTGTAAATAGATGACTAACAAAGATCCTCTATCTGCCAAACTTTTACAATGATGGAAAAAATGTGGTCGACCGGTGATGACTCCACTAGAAGTGAAAGAAGGAACTGTTGAGTTCTCGTATGTAGGTGATCATGTGCACCAGATATCTAAAGTAGCAGTATGCAAACCTAAAAGTATACGTTGACATACGATTTTGTTTTCATTTCTTGTAATGTGTTATTTCCCATGTTTGTACTAAGGGGGGAATACATTAGAATATTAGTGCTTCATTAAGTTACATGAACATTAATATTGTGGAGTGAGTTTGTTATTTAGTAAAATAACAACTCACTCATTTGGTTAGTTTATTTTCATGTACAAGCCGAGTATAGGATTTGTTATAATGTTGTTTGGCTTAAATCCTTGTCTTAAGGAGATTTCATAGCCTATATATTTGTACAGTGATCTTCATTGATATGCAGTTTAGAGTGCAACATTATTGTGTTAATCTCCGTCTTCTTTTTCATTCTTCAACTAGTCAGTATTTTACTTATGTATATTTTATGGCTCCAGACACCAATGCCTAGCCAAGAAAGGAGCACCCACATGCCCCTGATCCTTTTCCACCTTACTCGTTTCTTTTTGGTCTATTTTATCTTTTGGGCATCTTTTTCACTTATGGATCAACCTTCAAGTTGTTAATTATGAAATTCAAATAAGGGAATCATATCAATATAATGTCTTCAAAATAAAATACCAAGCACTTAACATTACTACCATCAGCTAAGCTTGCATCCAAAAGGCACCTAGATCAATCCAAAGGCATCCATCTTGCAAACCACTCAAGGGAAAAGGACTACAACTCTACATACTTAGCATAGGAAGGGGAGGTTCATTATTCTATCCACACATTCTATTTACATTGCTACATCTAGATACAACCTACTATCAAGTGTACTTGTACAACGGCATCCTAGGGCACAATTTCTACACACACTCACTAGAACTACATGGATTATGAGATGTAATGCAACACTTGATTGTAAGTTCACTCTTGGGGTGAGTGTCTGGGTCAGTCTAACTCCCAATTCTACATCTTTCTTTTTTTAGATTTGATGTTTTTTATGGGTTTTAATAGGTGATATTTATTTTACAGGTTATAGGTACCCTCGATGATCAAATAGCGAACACACAGGTGATCAACGGGGAATATTTGTGACACTTGTGTGATATTGTAAAGATCAGAGTTCTGACCATTTTACGTAGTCACAGGAACCCAGTAAGCAGCTATCCAACACCCAAGTTCCCCTGTCTAACCATGGGTACCCATGTTCGACATCATTCTGATAGCCCCAAAATTTATCCTAAGAATTTACTGACACTATTTCACCTCCTGTTCAATAGTTTTCCCAGTTAAGAGCACTTTAGGATCAAGTGTAAATCACCTAAGTCCATTCTCCTATGCATATCTTTCTTAGGGTTTCAAATTTTTTCTTATTTTCTTGTGTCATATTGTATCTTAGCATTGTATTATTATATACTTACAATCAGTACTCTATTAAGGTTTAATAAAGAATTCTATTTTTGCTAAATCATTTGGTGAACCCATCACTCAAATCCCACATTCTTCTAAGATTTTATTTTTATGCCTGTCACTTGTAGTGGTCATTTTGGTTCTTTTGAGTACATTGAGCTTCCTCCATCTACTCATAAATCTTCTAGGTCAATGGTTGAATCTGATAACCCCTTTGTTAACTCATAAAATGTTCCTCTAAAAGACATTGAAACCTCTAATAGTGAGCAATCATACGATGAAGACACTAATGTTGATCAAGAACAATTAGACAATCTTACTAATTTTCATCAAGCTATGTGTGCCAATCCTTCACATCTTCTGCATGTTCTCAATGCTTTACTTGTTGCCAAACACTCTTGAGATGTTGACTTCTATACCTCTTGTAGGTTCCTCTTCATCTATCATGGCCTCCACCCAACCCCTTCACATTCCTACTTCCATTCCTATTTCTACCGCTCCTCTCCTCCACACCAATGCTTCTAATGCACAACTCGGTTCCCCTTTCGGCACCCATGATTTGGATTCTTTATATCAGGATCTACAAGTTCAAATCCATCAACTTCAATTAGCTACTTCACACTCCTCTCCATCTCTTGATTCCTCTTTACTTCTTCACACTCCTTTTGCACCCGCCATTTCTTCTTATTCACTTCCTCTCAATTTTGTCACCCCTAAGATGACCACTTTTAATGGCCATGGTGACCCTCAAGAGCATCTCCGAGATTTTCATGTGGCATGTCTAGATATGCAGATGATCATACATTATTAGCTAAGCTATTTCCTCGGAGTCTTCAAGATTATGCCATGCGTTGGTTTTATGATCTACCTGTTCATTCAGTAACTTCTTTCACACATTTAGCTGATGTTTTATTTCTCATTTTTCAATCAATATCGACACTAAGATCTCTTATGCTCAACTAGCTCAAATTAAACAAATATCTAATGAACATCTAAGTGGACTATGTATTATGTTATAAGAACAATATAGCTAAGATGACCAATGTGCTTGCTGATTTGGAACTACAAGATCTTTTGTTCAAAGCCTCTTACCACCACTTCAGGAGAGTGTTATCTTTGAGACCTCTCCTTCATTTGATCAATTATGTCATATGCTCAAAATGCGCGAAGTCAAACTACTCTCTATGGGAAAACTCAAATATCAAGATACTTCTTCATCATCTTCTAATAGGTTTCAATCTAAATCAACATTCAATCCATCTCCTAAGCCCACTGAAGCAAAGGAAACTGTCAATGTCGTCTCTCCTCCTGAAAAGATTCAATGAAAACCTCCAAATCATACTTTCACTAAATTACCATATGCACCTCGATTTCTATTACCTCAACTTCTTGAAAGTAATCTCATCACTCTTCCACCACCACTCAATCTTGATCCATCTCGCCCTCATGGCCACAATTATGATGAAAATGCTAAATGTGACTATCATCAATGTATTGGGCATTCCACTGATCGTTGTTTCAAACTTAGGCATCTCATTCAAGATCTTATTGACAATAATTCACATGAGCTCCCTTACAGCCATCTTCTTCTAAACCAGTCAATGATAACAAAAAGTTAAAAATCTTTAATGACCCTTTGCCTAAGCATGACATGCAAGCTTCCGATTCTTCTATCAATCATACATATCACGTTGTGCCCCCTCCTTCATCGGGGCCCCTTGATTTCCTTGTCACTTCTGTTGATGCATCACCACTAACTATTACATTTTCTGATCATGATTATCATGCAACATTTTCTTTTGATTCATTACACATCAATGCTTCTATTGGTTCATACACATTTCAATAATACCATGATCTATCCAGAGGCTCTTATCAGTGTGTGCTCTATTGCACTTCTTATGGCTATCAAATGTCCAATATCTACTATTTCATATCCAGTTCCTAATTTTTTTGGCTACATTAGGCTGCCCATTACCTAGTTGGGCCTCTTACTATGCTTGTGCCATTCATTGTGGCATCTTCAATCAAAGGCTATGACATGTTATTAGGTCTCCCTTGGCTCTGTGTCACTCAAGCTATTCCATCCATGAATCATATGTGTCTTAAGTTCATTTACAATAAACAAGTTGTCACTATTAAAGGCATTCCACCATGCACACCATTGCCTCTACCTCCTCTTGATGACATTCTTCCACCAGCTTCAACTTCTAGGTCTCCTAGACCTCTCAAATCTAAGGCACATTCAACACCTAGTTCTCCTATTTGCACACATCCTACTTCACGACATTCTCATCCTCATAGGTCCACTAGTCCATCTCGGAAGCATAAGTCCCCTACTCGGGAAACCCTTTCACATAGGTGTTCACCACCTCCTTCACCTCATAGGTCTTCTTCACATAGGTGTTCATCACCTCCTCTCACCTCATAGGTCTACTTCACATAGGTGTTCACCACCTCTTTCACCACATAGGCTTCCTTCACATATACATCGTCCTTCTCATACACCACCAATCTTAGAGCATATCACATGCCTTTATCTCCTTGGACATTAGGTGGAGGATCCTTTCCCTTCACTCTCATTGGATAACTTACTTTTCATCACACACTTGGGGGTAACATGCATTCTTCTCCCCCCTCAATCATTACCAATTCTTTCTAATCTCTACACATACATATTACGCTTTGTGCTTCACATCTAGTCTTTCTCATACACACATTGATACACAACTTGTATCTTCATTACCCTATGACGCACTCTAGTTCCACAGTTCATACTCAATTTTGAGGGTATAAATCTGAAATGAACCTCACCAACATCACTCTTCACACTTTATGCTTCATGATCTATCTTTCTAGCACACATTTTTCAAACCATTTCCTGATGACACACTCTTGTTCTATGGTTCATTCTTGATTGTTGAGGGGTATTTTATAAATGAACACTCATCTCATACACATACACACCTGTTGGGGGGCACACTAACTCCTATCACATTCATATTGCATACCATTCCATCCACTCATACACAACATATTGCATATCTTGGTTGCACTTATTCTTGTTTGTCTTATACTTACATGTACACTTTGTTTCCCATGCTAGATGGATACTTAGTATGTCAATATATTTTCTATATACACATGTGCATTCACTTGGTCTTTTGGAGTGAATGTAGATCTCTTACAGGTCCTTACACACTGTAATGATGTTTGACATTGTACCTCTTACCAGTCCCACCGAGGCTCCTGGGGACATCTACTTTCTCACACATTATAGGTGTTATCATTTCATCATATACTACTTCTATTCTTACTAGCACACTACTTTCCATTGGTACATACACGATTTGACATAATTTTTATCTTTCTAACATGCTAACGGTGCTTCATGTGCAACATTTTCCTTGTAGGACTATATTCCACCATGGTTGTCTGTTACATTTGCTTTTTCATTGTTTTATACTTGTATGCCATTGTTTGCGGGCTATGCCCTATGTCTTGTTTGATCACTACTTGTATGCTTTTGGCCGCATCGGCCTTGATTGTCTTGTGACATTGTGAGCAATGTCCCATGTTTTGAAACTCACTTTTCACAGTCTATCTTGTATGCACATTTTCTTGTTACATTGTTTTTCTATGACATGCTTGTTACTTTTATTCTACTAACACATATTTCTACCCACTTTTTTTTTCATGTGCCTTGGTTTCTACCATGCACATCCCCTACCCCCTACAGGTATACAATTCAAATCAACATCAGGTCCTCTCTTTGGGCCGCACACTCCTACCGATGTCACATACACCCCAAATGAGGGGGACATACATTGGGTGAAAAAATCACCCCATACAACAGCTCAGAGCTACAACAGGTCAATACAATACAATAATAGAATCAGGACACATAGTTATAGTTAAACACTAGCTCAGAATCAGACTTGGGTCCTCATCATAACACAGACACCAATTACTAGCCTCAGAAAAGAGCACCTGGGAACTGTGTCCTCCCTGGTGCTAATGTCCTAGGGGTACACACAATTCAATTTCTTAGATCAACATAGTTCACAATCAGATTTACAGAGTAGTTTGATAGTATCATGCACAATCCTCCAACAAAATAATGCATGTAATCTCCTACAATCTATTTCAATCGGAACAATTAATACATTCAGGAACAAATCAGGGACAGTAAAAAAAATAGGGACACACCATCTGTAGTGGTGTTTATCAAGCAGAGTCATGGAAGGAGAGTAACACTAGACCTCTCTCCCCAATACTTTCTCTTTGGTGTGAGATCGCCCAAAAAACTCACACTTGGCATGAGATCACCCAAAAAACTTGTTCTTGGCATGAGATCACCCAAAAAAAATCTTGGCGTTCTTGTTGTTCACAGCATTTTCAGGACACTTTTCTATCCTTTTACACTCTTCTACATCAGGTGCACACTTTCTTTTTACACACTTTTACATACTTTTACATACTTATGCACATTTTTCTTTGATTTATCATATACGGGACTTTGACTACATTCTTGCTCTTCTTTTTGGAGGTCTGTCCTTACAAGAAGCAACAACAACAAACACAACAACACATAGTACAACATGGTACAACACATACGCTTCACCCCTAGGGTCACTTTCTCTTCCTAGTTTCCACGCTTCACTTTTTGCATCATTCCATGCTTCACTTGTCCACTCAACATGTTCTTCACAATGCACGCTCTACATGGTTATCAGGTATGCATCTCTTATCTACTTTATGTTATCAAGTATTCACTCAACAACATAAAGTGGGGGAAAATGTAGACACAAAATCACACACTTGGGTACATTTCTAGGTCCTAAACACATACTAGCATTCATATGATTCCTAAGCAAGAAAAACTAATAATTGAAACTATCTTTGGCCTCTTTTCTTTGTTTCTTGTTTTCTATTTAGTCTTACACACCCTACAACCCAGTCGGTATTTTACTTATTTATCTTTTATGGCTCCAGAAACCAACGTCCCCAGCCAGGAAAGGAGTGCCCAAGTGCCCCTATGTCCCCTCTGGGTGCCCCTGACCCTTTTCTACCTTACTCACTTCTTTTGGGTCTCTTTTATCTTTTGGGCATCTTTTTCACTTATGGGTCGGCCTTCCAGTTGTCAATTACAAAATTCAAACAAGGGAATCATATAAATACATAGTTATGTGTTCAAAATAAAGGACCAAGCACTAAGCATTACTACCATCACCTAAGCTTGCATCCAAAATACCCTAAAACACTCCAAAGGCATCCATCTAGCATCCATTCAAGGGACAAGGGACTGCATTTTCTGCATACACAACATAGGAAGGGGAAGTTCATTTATTCCATCCAAACATTTTATTACATTGTTACACTCTAGATCTAAACCCGCTATCAAGTGTACTTGCACAAGGGCATCCTAGGGTACAATTTTACATACACTCACCAGAACTACATGGAGTCTGATATGTAGTGCAACACTCATTTGTAAGTCTCTTTCTCAGGTGATTGACGGGGTCAGTCTAACTCCCCATATCTGCATCTTTCTTTTTTGGATTTGATGTGGTATTGTGGGTTTTGTAGGTGATATCTATTTTGTAGGTTACAGGTACCATCGGCGAACAAGGAGCGACATACAACCGAGATCAATAGAGAAAAATTGCAACACTTGTGCGACACAAAAAAAAGCAGATTCCGACCATTTACACAGTCATAGGTGCCCAATAGCAATCCCCATCGCCCAAACGCCCCTGTCCAACCATGGGTGCCCATGTTTGACATGATTCGTGAAGCCCCAAAATTTATCCCGAGCACTGATGACACAATTCACCTCATGTTCAATGGTTTTCCTAGTTCATAACACTTCAGGATTAGACACAAATCAGCCAAGTCCTCTCTCCTTCCTCTTTGCTTAGGGTTTCAAATATTGCATCTTAGATTGCTTGTGTCAAATATGTATCTTAGCATTTATTATCATTTGTGACTCTACAACATTATATTTAATTAATTCAAATTAAATTAAATCAATTTACCTACTTCTAAGAAAGGGCATAATTACATCTTTGTGGTAGTGGACCAATTTAGTAAAATGTGTATTCTCATTCCTTACAAGAAGACCATCAAATCCAGTGATATAGCTGAGTTATTTTTTTCTAATGTGTGGGTTAATTTTGGCTTTCCTAATTCTATTGTGTCAGACAAGGACTCATGGTTCATAGGGAAGTTTTGGTCCACTTTGTGGGAGAAGATGGATACTAAGCTAAATAAGTCTACTTCTTTTCATCCATAGACATATGGGAAAATGGAAGTGGTAAACCATACCTTGGTTCAACTCTTGAGAGGGTACAATAAGAACCATCCTACGACTTGGGATGAGAATTTGGTATATATCCAACATTCTTATAACATGGAAGTTCATGCTTCTACGAGTAAGACTCCTTTTGAAACATGTTTCGGTTATTTTCCTAAGAGTGCATTTGATGATGGTTTGAGATTACCATTGCAGAAAAAAATGGTAAAGTGGATCTGGAGACCCACAAATCTGAAACATTCATTGAGAAAATTCAAAAGATACACCTCTAGGTATAGGTTGGTTTGAAAGAGTCTAATGGCAAGTAAAAATAATGACATGATCATAATAGAACAAAGCATTATTTCCTTGTTAGTGAAAAGGTATGGTTGTACTTGAGAAGAGAAAGGCTACATGGAAAAGCTAAGAAACTCAAACCTCTTCGTTATGGCCCATTTGAAATTCTGGAACAAGTGGGTAAAAATATATTTCACTTGGATTTTCACCTTATATGAGAATATATTGAGTTGTGAATGTTGAGAATTTACGTCTCTTTAAGTCCTCCATGCTGGATCAGGAAGAAGAGGGATTTTTGCTACCATCTATTTAGGATCTTGTTCCTGATAGTCAAATGGAATTGGAGCAAGATGCGGTATTGCGACAGAAAGAGAGGACAACACAATGAGGAGTGAAGGACAAGTGGTTGATCGGGTTGAAAGGTCAATTTCCTACTAAGGCCAAGTGGTATTCCAGAGAAGATGTGGGGAAGAAATTTTCTCACCTCATCAGTCCTTGAAGTTTTTGGGGACTTAAACGCCTAAAATTGGGGATGTATGATCCAAAAAAGGATATGAAAACCAATTCTATGTATTCTCCTTATTGATACTTGTCGTGCATATTCTTGGCATGTTCTTAATATAAGAAAATGGTCAAGTCAGGATGATGGTGATCCAGACACCATCGAATGGCATAAGAAGGCCATTGTTGTTCTTCTAGACATCTGATGCCTGACGCCTCTTCTAGACACCTGATGCCTGACGCCTCTTCTAGATGTCTGATGCCTCTTCCAAATGCCAAAATGGAAATACGAGCAGTTACAAATGCTTAGACTTCTCAAATCAGTTTGTTTCACCTTCCCAAATCTGTTTGTTTCACCTTCCCCTCCATCCATGGGCAGAGAAACTATAAATACAAGTACAATTCTTCAATCTAGCAAGTGATTTTGAGTGAATTCAAGTGTGAGAAAAAAAGAGAATTTGGAGTTCTTTCTTGTTTTGTTCATTTAAAGCCGAGTTCCTCACTGTTTAGGCTTGTAAGAAAAAAAATACAATTAGGAGATTAAATCCTTATTGAATGCCAATTTTTGGAAGTAGCTTTTTATTTTGGAGAATTACATATTGAAAGGTGAGCAATTTGCTTACCCAGCTGAAGTTTTCCCACATTGGGTTTCTCTAGGATAAATCTTGTGTCTCCTCTACCTTCTACCTCTCAATTTGCGGTATTTTGTGAATGTTTAAGTGCACATTATATTGGGTAAAAGGAACCTAGTCAATTGTTCATCCATTATCACAACAACTGTTTATTGTTTAAAAGAGGTAGTTTATGGATCATTTTTTTGAATTCCTTACACGATAATCAAATTCCTTTGAATTGTTAAATAATAAAGCTCTCCTTGATGTATTTTAGATGCCTAAATGAACTAAAGTGCGTATGTATCCATAAACAATTAAAATACAAATTTGAACCCTTTAGACATGTAAGCCGACACACATAATGGTAAAAAAGATAAAAACAAGAGCACAATCAAGTATGCACACTTAGCCAATGAAATACCAAAACTTCACCATGAATTTGTGCTTCATATTCATGACATGCTAGGAATGTGAAGGGCATGGTCCCAAAAAAGGTTTCCAAAAACCAATGCAATCGAGAGGAGAGAGAAAATGAAAAGAGATTAGAAGGTGAGAAAGAAGAAATGGAAAGAGACACTAAGAGTGGCCAAAATGATATGCCAATGATACTTAATTTAGAGCAATAATCAACAATTCCACAAGTGCTAAAAACATGCAATTTAACAACTAATAAATGTGTAAGGGCCATTTTTAAGTGTCTACAAATAAAAGAGTTAGGTAATAAGTTTTCCTAAAAATGAGGTTATAATTTAGAGCAATCAATTCAAGCCTAGATATTTACTAAAATTATAAATTTAAATACAACCACAAACAATATTTCATATATTATAAATAGAATAATGAAAGATATTATAAACAAAATTAGATATATCGTATGCATAAAAATATGCCTCAAAAAGAGGTTGAAAGGCCAAAGGAAAAGTGGAGAAGGATGACAATTCTGGTGGGCAAGGGTAGTAAAATTTTCATGAGAGGCATCAACGTCAGAGAGTCGAACATCACATATTTTGAGGGCTTGATTTATTGTGAGATTATTAGAGAAGTGTTCAATCCCTTTCTCTCTCCTTTATCCCCTCTTTATATTAAACATATTATGGGAGAGAAGGTAGTTACTATATATAAATATAGTTAGTCGGTAGTCCTCTATATCCATATATGGCGGCATTCAGGCCAACGAAGCAGCTGTGGGAGCTTGTCCCCACCAACTATATATGGGATATGGATACTATCCTTTTGAGATATATAGTTAGGGGCCCTTCTGTCTGGTGAGAGCATCCCACCCAATATATGTGTGTGTGTGGGGGGGTTGGGGGGGATGTGCGGGTCGAGTTAGTAAAAAAGCCACTAAAAATATCACTTATCTTTATTGAGAATTTAATTTCACATGGCAGAAAGCATCAACATGCCAGGAAGCAAAAAGAAAAAATTGCACGAAGCAGGGCAGAAATGCTACATAACACGACTGGAAGGCACACAACAAGGTGAAAAAAATAGCTCAGCATAGCGGAATGTTGCGTAACAACTTGAAGGAGTTGCACAAGACTAAAAAATAGAAGGAGACGATGGATCACATTTTCAATCACATAGAAGGCTACAAAAGATAGGAACTCAAGTACAAACACAATTTGATCTTCCTCAATTATTCAAATCATGCAAAACTTCCAAATTTAACTTATTTCGTAGGGGATGGAATTTTCCACATGTAGAGCTGAAAAAAGGATGCACAACACTATTTAAAGTTTTGTGGGTCTTGAGATTTTTTCAACGACTGATATTCAGGTGAATCTTCACCTGCAAAATAGATTTTTTTTTGCACAACCACAAACATTTGGCTCCGATACCATCTTAGAAAATGTAGGGATAAATAATAAACACATATTAGATATCCACCATAAATTTGCTAAGGATTATAGTTTATGATTGTACATCAAATTATAATGAATTAAACATAGATTACATATTTCACATAGTGCATTATAGTTTAATGTAAAGAGCCCATAACACAATACAAATGAAGACAAAACACATGATTTAAGTGGGAAATCCTTTCAGTAAAAAATCCAATGAAAATATCACTTATCAAGTTATTGAGAATCTAATTTCACTTAACACTCCCACTATTTCTGGCAGTTACATCCTAACAAAGAATTACAAATTATCACTAACATTCACTCATGTTATTTTCTTTATTACTCGAATTATCATGCTATCGTGTGTTGCCTTTGTAACCAATCTCAAATGAGATCACCTTGTTTTATACAAGGCAGGTTGCATGTTACATGTGACACTCTTATAATTCAAATATGAATTATCAGTTGCCTTACACAGGTCGGTATGAGGATCCACCATCTTATGTTTTAAACATAAGTTATAAGCCACGACTTTTAGTCTTTGGCAGATTTTAAATATTACAAACCCCAACAGTTATTGACGCCACAAGAACTTAGGAACATTGATGCTATGAGGACAGAATTAAAAATCAACTTGGAGGTGATGAAATTTTAAAGACATTAATTATAACATACTGCAGCAGGTCGTTCAGAACTGGAAGAAACAAAACCAGGTGCTGCAGAATGTTGGTGTTAGATGAAATTTTCTACTTCTAAATCCTCCATGGCCAAAAGTTCACCTTCCTTCCAATACAATCGATAGTACAATATTAGAATTGTGTCTTTCTTAAAATGTTTTTTCCTCCACCACCAGAAGTCATCTCAGAAAGCCTCAGACCAAAAAAAAAAAACTTAAAAACAAAAATAACACCATATCTGGTAGCTAAATTTCAATTTTTTGTTGGAAATTCAAATCAGAATTTATTGTGCAACTAATATTTGACTTTCCCAGATTTAGCCCTATATCAGATTTGCATTTAATTATGACTGCTGCACATTTATTTTTGGTTGATTATTCTCCCTGATTATCTCTTGTCAGAGATTTTGTGTTGACTTGCAAGGCAAGTTTGTTGTGTAGGAGTTTATTATTAATGCATTATGTTTTATTGGGAGAAGTAAGAAAAGAAGAAAAAAGAAGAGCAAGAAGAAGGAAGAAGAAGAAGAAGAAGGAGAAAAACCAGATTTGGGAGAAGAAGAAAAGTGCAGTTCCAGCTCAAGTCTGGACTGGTTTTTGTTGATAGAATTCTTCATTTTCAATGTTGTTAATGTATGAATGAATGTTTTGTGTGCAGCTGTAGCTGCTGTTCATTATTGACAAATATATTTGTATTGCTCAAGCAATTTGAATCCCAGATCTGTGTTATTTGCAGCCAAGAGTTTTATGTTATTTTGCTGTTATAAATTTCTGTAGCTTTCCTTACATTTTCCCCTGTTTTGCATCATTTAAATCCGCTGCATTTTATTTTCTATTGCTGTCCAAGGATTCTGTAGATTCCGTAGACTCTGCAGTTTCCATAGATCCTCATTTCATTTCCCTTCATCTGGTATCAGAGCTTGGCTAAACCCTTCTTCTATTTCATTTCTGGGTTTTTAGTTTTTCATTTGGCAGCCATTAATGGCTTCTACGTCTGGTGCATCGCTGGTTAGTGTGCAAACTCTGATTTTCACAGGAAAGAACTATGAGTATTGGTCTTTGACCATGAAAGCTTTGTTTCGGTCTCAAGACATTTGGGAAATGGTTGAAAACGGTTACCAGGAACCAGCAGACCAGGCAGCATACAATGCTCTTACACAAGCTCAAAAGGACGTCTTGAAGGAACAGAGGAAGAAGGATGGGAAAGCATTGTTTTATATCCATCAAGCAATGCATGAGAGCATACTCCCAAGAGTTGCAGCAGCAAAGCAAGCCAAGGAAGCATGGGACACACTCCAGATTGCGTATCAAGGTATGGACAAGGTTAAAACTGCTAAATTACAGCTCCTTAGAAGAGAATTTGAAAATTTATCAATGAGAAACTCAGATTCAGTAGAATCTTTCTTTACTCATGTTGTTGGTTTGATAAATCAAATGAAGTCCCATGGAGAGGTCATAGAGGATAGGAAGGTTGTTGAAAAGGTACTTAGAAGTCTCCCTTCTAAATTTGATGTTGTAGTTGTGGCTCTAGAGGAAACCAAAGATTTGAGCCAGTTTAGTGTTGATGAACTACATGCCTCTCTTATCAATCATGAATATAGACTGAATAGATCAAATAGTTCAGTAGAAAATGCATTTTCATCTCAGATTTCTGTAAATCGTGGAAGAGGAAGGAGGAGTTTCAGTCCTAGAGGAAGAGGGAGAAGTTCTCCTAGAAGTGGACGTAGCAGCAGTTATGCAAATGCTGGTGGTAGAGGTCAAAATCAGAATTTCAGTCACCCAAGTGGCCAAAGATTTGACAAATCACACATTCAATGTCACTATTGTAAGAAGTTTGGGCATTATGCTCATGAATGCAAGAAAAAACAATATGACCAGCAGAAGCAAGGTCAAAATCAGTCAAGTAGCACTCCCTCAGGCAGCATGTTCATTGCATGCATGAAGATTGCTGAAGCAATCCCTACAAACTCTCCAGTTGAGTGCAATGTTGTTCAAGAAAGCCCATGTGACATATGGTATTTAGATTCGGGCTGCAGTAATCACATGACAGGTAATAAAGATTTGTTTTCTAGTTTGGAAGAATCAGTTCAAACTGATGTTACACTTGGTAACAACAACAAAGTCACTGTTTTGGGTAAAGGTACGGTTAATATTCTAACCAAAAAGGGGGAGCCGAAATTTATGCCTGATGTATATTATGTTGCTGGTCTAAAACACAACTTGATGAGCATTGGACAACTGATACAAAAGGGATATAGAGTGTACATGGAAAATAATGAATGTGTTATTTTGGACAAGCTTCCAAGCAATATGCTTATTGCCAAGGTACAAATGACTGTAAACCGCATGTTTCCATTAAAAATAAGGCCAGCCATGAAAGGAAAAACAGCTCAAGCTGTTCATGAGACACATACTGTAAATTCTGGAGCAGCTTTTAAGGTAGAAGATACAAAATCAGCAGTAGCCAACAAGACAGCTACGGAAATGTTCAAGAAGCTACGGAAATGTTCAAAACAGTTACAAAAAGGTTCAAAATATCTACGGAAATTTTCAAGAAATCTACGGAAATGTCCAAGACAGCTACGGAAATGGCCAGAACAGCTCCAAAGAGGAAAATGATGTTTCTGTAGAAACTCCAGCAGCGTTTCAATCAGTAGTAAAGGATGATTCTTGGCTTGGCATTTTAGATTTGGGCATTTATATTTTGGAGCGCTGAAATTACTTCATATGAAGAATATGGTAAAAGGTTTGCCATTAATTGAGAAACCGGAAAGAGTTTGTGAAGGATGTATTATGGGCAAACAACATAGAGAGTCATTTCCGATTGGCAAGGCAAATAGAGCTACAACTCCACTTGAGATTGTGCATTCAGATATTTGTGGGCAAATGCAAACACCGTCTATAGGAGGCTGCACTTATTTTCTTACTTTTATTGATGATTTCACAAGAAAAACGTGGGTTTATTTCTTGAAACACAAATCTGATGCATTTGCTTATTTCCAGCAGTTCAAGGCACTTGTGGAGAAGCAAAGCGGCCACTACATCAAGGTTCTAAGGACGGATAGAGGCGGTGAATTTATATCTAATGAATTTATAAATTTTTGCAGATCTCATGGCATACACAAGCAATTTACAGCCCGCTATACACCTCAGCAAAATGGTGTGGCGGAGAGGAAGAACCGAACAATTATGGAGATGGCTCGTAGCATGATGGCAGCCAAACATCTACCAAATGAATATTGGGCTGAGGCAGTGGCAACTGCTGTTTACATCATGAATAGGTGCCCAACAAAGAGCGTAAGAAACAAAGTCCCTCAAGAGGCTTGGACAAGAAGGAAACATAGTGTTTCTCATATGAAGGTATTTGGATGCATAGCATATGCGCATGTTCCAGATGAGTTGAGAAGGAAGTTAGATAATAAAGGACAAAAATGTATATTTGTTGGTTACTCAGAGGAAACAAAAGCATATAAGTTGTTTGATCCTATCAATAGGAAAGTTATAATCAGCCGTGATGTTCAGTTTGTGGAGGATGAAGCATGGGATGGAAGCATAGAGAGGACTGTCAGAATTGCAGCTGCTGTCCCAAATGATAATATGGCGGATGAAGTGTTTCCAACACCAAATATAACTCAAACAGCAGCTCCTTCCAATCCCGGGATGGTACCACAAGTTGCAGCTCAAGCTACACCTTCATTCACACCAAGGAGATCTTCAAGGCTGTTGTCCACACCAACAGGACAAAAAACTTCACAAGCATCTACACCGGCATCTACATCAATCGGTATCCTTGGAGCAACACCATCTAGCACTCCAAGTAGTTCTTCATCTCCGGATCCAACTCTAGCAAGCATGATGCCACGAAAAACAAGGAGTTTGAGTGAGTTGTATAATGTTGACACAACTAATTCATTTTCAGCTTTTGCTTTATTTTCTCATATTGATGATCCATTAACATTTGAAGAGGCTGTGAGTAGTGATATATGGGCAGAAGCCATGGATGAGGAGATTGAATCCATTGAAAAGAACCAAACATGGGAGTTGGTTGATTTGCCGGAAGGCAAAGATGTAATTAGTGTCAAATGGATTTATAAGACTAAACAAGATGCTGATGGGAAAGTGCAAAAGCATAAAGCAAGGCTAGTTGCAAGGGGCTTTACACAACAGCCCGGTATAGACTTCAATGAGACATTTGCTCTGGTTGCTCGGTTGGATACAGTTAGGACTGTTTTAGCTATTGCTGCCCACAACAAGTGGCCTGTATATCAAATGGATGTAAAGTCTGCATTCTTAAATGGCTATTTAGAGGAGGAAGTGTATGTGGAACAACCACAAGGCTATGAGATACCGGGTCATGAAGACAAGGTGTATAGGTTGAAGAAGGCACTCTATGGATTGAAGCAAGCTCCAAGAGCTTGGTACAGCCGCATTGACTCCTATCTCATTCAAAATGGTTTCCAAAGGAGCGGTTGTGAACCGACATTGTACATCAAGGTCAACAAGCAAGGTAACATTTTGATTGTTTGCTTGTATGTGGATGATCTAATCTTTACCGGTGATCTAAACATAGATTCTTTCAAATCAGTAATGAAGAATGAATTTGAAATGACTGATTTGGGTCTTATGAGGTATTTCTTGGGGATTGAAGTCCATCAATCCAATGATGGTATATTTATTTCTCAATCTAAATATGCAAATGAAGTTTTGAAGAGATTTAATATGGCAAGGTGCAAGGTATCCCCAACACCGGTTATGACAGGGATGAAGTTAAGCAAGGAAGATGATGGAGCATGTGTGGATTCTACATTGTTCAAGAGGCTGGTTGGAAGCCTTATGTACTTAACAGCCACAAGGCCGGATATTATGTATGGTGTAAGTCTGATTTCAAGGTTTATGGAGTCTCCAAAAGACTCACATTGGCAGGCCGGTAAGAGGATATTGAGGTATGTAAGTGGTACAAAGGATTTTGGTATTTTGTATTCCACTTCAGATGATTTCAGTCTTGTTGGGTACACTGATAGTGACTGTGGAGGCAACATAGATGATAGGAAAAGTACTTCTGGGTATACTTTTCACTTTGGTACAGGTGTTGTGTCATGGGCATCGAAGAAACAACCCATTGTGACTCTTTCTTCAGCTGAAGCTGAGTATGTGGCAGCCACTAGTGCTGCGTGTCAAGTTGTTTGGATGCGAAGGATGTTGAAAGATTTGATGCATGATCAAAAGGAAGCCACTACAGTATTCTGTGATAACAGTTCAGCCATAGCATTATCTAAAAATCATGTGTTTCACAAGAGAACTAAGCATATTGATACGAGGTATCATTTTATCAGAGAGCTTGTAAGCAACAAAGAAATTTGTCTTGATTTTTGCAGGTCTGAAGATCAGCTGGCTGACATATTTACAAAAGCACTGGCAAAAGAGACATTTGAGTATTTACGAAGTGGCTTAGGAGTTTGTGACTTTGCACAAGTTAGCAGCTCCGGAAAACTGTTAGTTAGCTACGGAAATGCTACAACAGTTTTTGAACAAACTTGATTCATATTTCCATGATCTGCAGCAGTTCATAATTAAGGGGGAGTGTTGGAAATTCAAATCAGAATTTATTGTGCAACTAATATTTGACTTTCCCAGATTTAGCTCCTTGACATATCAGATTTGCATTTAATTATGACTGCTGCACATTTATTTTTGGTTGATTATTCTCCCTGATTATCTCTTGTCAGAGATTTTGTGTTGACTTGCAAGGCAAGTTTGTTGTGTAGGAGTTTATTATTAATGCATTATGTTTTATTGGGAGAAGTAGAAAAGAAGAGAAAAAAGAAGAAGAAGAAGAAGAAGAAGAAGAAGGAGAAAAATCCAGATTTGGGAGAAGAAGAAAAGTGCTCAGTTCCAGCTCAAGTCTGGACTAGTTTTGTTGAAAGAATTCCTTCATTTTCAATGTTGTTAATGTATGAATGAATGTTTTGTGTGCAGCTGTAGCTGCTGTTCATTATTGACAAATATATTTGTATTGCTCAAGCAATTTGAATCCCAGATCTGTGTTATTTGCAGCCAAGAGTTTTATGTATTTTTGCTGTTATAAATTTCTGTAGCTTTCCTTACATTTTCCCCTGTTTTGCATCATTTAAATCCACTGCATTTTATTTCTATTGCTGTCATGAAGATTCTGTAGATTCCGTAGACTCTGCAGTTTCCATAGATCCTCGTTTGATGGTGCATCGGTTTTCCTCCACTGTTGCGCCGTCAATAACAGATATCGGCTGGAACAGTTTTCCTCCAGGGTTTGTATTTGGCACCGACTCCTCAGCTTTCCAGGTTCTTTTCATCTCGTAAAATTAAATGGGATCGATATAGATGTTTTATATTTTACTTAGTTTGAAATATTGGTGTGACGTGGCTTTGGGAAGAGCTTATCCAACCAGGTGGATGATTCATGCTCAATGTTTATCTGGTGGGCTGTTTAACACCTTTTGTCAATTGGAGCACAAGAACGATTTATGCTCATTCATGGTTTTGTAGTATGAGGGAGCGGTGAAAGAAGATGGGAGAGGACCCAATATATGGGATACCTATTCTCATCAATTTGGTAAGGAATTTATTCACTCATTTCTTTTCCTTTCTATGCCAGTTTCTAGAAAACTTTCTATGATAATATAGAATACATGTTTTATTGACAAGAAGGGTTGTAGATTTCAGCAACGCAGATGTTACAGTAGATCAATATCATCCATATAATGTAAGAAGGTTCTCTACATGATCCAACAAAGAAACGATTTGAATGAATAATATTAATATTATCATGTTAACTTTTGAATCGATCAGCCTATTCATCACGCACATTCGCAGTTAACGTGGACCTACACAAAAGTTGACTGGTGCGGTCTATCCTTGCACCCAGCCAGCCTCGAACCCATGACCCCAGAGCCCTATTTCCTTTGCCCCACCATTCTGTTGTGCATTCATGTATTGAAGACTATGACGCCGGTTCTTTTTATAAAACTGCAAACGGAAATTTGATGGAATAGGTAACGTTGTTACCTATTCCGTCAAAACTAACGGCGACACGACAAAACTAACGGCGACGTGACGGAAAATACTTTTTGGCTTTGTGCAAACTTGTGTGACAGATAGGCCTAACCCTTTTGAATTACCCTGAGACAATTTCATTTTGTAGAAGGATATTGAATTAATGGTAGACATGGGGATGGACGCCTACAAAATTTCCACATCTTAGTCGCACATATTTCCCAGTAAGCTAAGTCCATACATATATTATGTTAGTTTTTTATATTTAAATGGTGATGAGTTGATGGATTATTTGATAGATGGCAGTGGAGAAATTAATGAAGCAGGATTGGATCATTACAATAAGCTTATAGATGCACTCTTTGAGAAGGGTAATTTATCTTGCTTAATTTAAATTATTATAGATTTTGAAAGTCGTAATTTTGAAAAAAATCATTACATATGCTCAAAAAATTAGTAATTAGTAAGTTTCCTTTTACCACTCTCCATAAATAAGGAATAGAGCCATATGTGACACTGTATCACTGGGATCTTCCTCAAGCACTTGAGGATGCCTACAATGGCTGGCTCCACTCCAATGTTGTGTAAGCCTACTCTCAATTCCTATGATTTATATGGAAGAATTATTATTTACATTGATTCTCTTAACTTAATTAAGTGTAATACTTTTTTTTATAAATTTTTTTGACAGAAGAGATTATGTGAAGTTTGCAGAAACATGCTTTGAGAAATTTGGAGACACAGTGAAGAAGTGGCTCACATTTAACGAGCCTCACAACTTTGCATTTCAGGGGTATGACGTGGGTGTGCAGGCACTAGGAAGATGCTCCTTTCTATTCCATGCTTTTTGTAGAGCTGGAAATTCTGCCACTGAGCCTTATATTGTTGCTCATCATGTTCTTCTTTCCCATGCCAAAACCATGGACATGTACAGGAAAAAGTACAAGGTATCTCCATGGTTTGTATATTATAAATAAGTACATCGGAAACAAAGTTTTTAGATATAATTACGCAGAGCTTTATTACTATGAATGTTACAGATTACATCAAATAATCTATCATTAGAATTTAGAAATCATATCTTATAATAGATTAACCATGTAATTCAAAACATCCATGATAATAAAATTCTATTCATTGTTATCATGAAACCTTGTCTCCAATATTATTGGATGCAAAAACCTCTTTTGTTTAATGTAAAATACTTTTCCTTTCCATTCCTATGTTTTGGTTGGAAGTTTTCATCTCTCACATACGTTTGTAGTTTTGGGTAGTTTATTGACTCACAGTCAATGCGGATTATTATAGAGGGTAAAGTAATGCATTGTTACCTTATGATAATCTGTTTTGATTGAGTCAATGAGCTACTCAAAATGCAACTCTGCGTGATGTTTATATACATCCGTTTTCGACTCATGGAATTCAGAATCACATAATCTGAAGGCAAAGCAAGGGGGAGAAATCGGTATTGCTTTCGACGTAAAGTGGTAGGAGCCCATGTGGAATTCTTCTGAGGACATAGCCGCTACACAGAGAGCCCTGGATTTTGAGTTTGGATGGTAAGTAACCAGAATCAATAAATTTGTTAAAGAGCATGGGAAAGGAGTCATGCTATATTATGTACTCATTGAATATATACAGGTTTATGGATCCGATATTTTTTGACGAATATCCGAGATCAATGAGAAAGAGGGTGGGCGATCGGCTGCCTCATTTCTCTGTGGAAGAATCAAATCTCTTGAAAGGATCGTTGGATTTCGTTGGGGTGAATCATTATACCACATATTATGCCACTAACAACAAAATAAATATCATTGAGCTGCTTTTAAATGATTCGCCCGCAGATTCCAGTGCTGTTACCCTCCGTGAGTTGATCCCTACTACTATATATCTTAAACGTTTCTATTTCTGTTTTTGTTTTTGGTGGATTTCTCACTACTCAAGCCAAAACTTGGAAATCACAACCCGATACGCCACTGTAAACTGAATGTAACAAGATCCACTACCACTTGAATCAAAAATTGATTACAATCAAGGAATGTTATTTCTTAGCGTGAGATGGATTGAAGTTTGGTAATTGAATATATGATTATTATACAAATGAGGAGATGGCTGACTGTAAACCTTCACCCGTCCTACCAACCAACTTGCCTGTGTGCATATATATACACACTTCTAGGAATTGTATTAGTTAAAATTTATACTCAAACTCGAATAAATATATATATATATATATATATATATTCCAGTTTTATATATATATGCATTTGAATTAATTTCATATTGACAATAATTATGAAATTTGAATGATTATGCCGAAGGCGTTCCCCCTATGGTAAAGGGCCTCTGGATGTTTCTGCAGCGATGTTAAAATTGACGGCCTCCCAGACATTTTTCCAGTGTGTTCTATTTTGACAGTTGTTTGGACGTTTCCAGCTTTTTTTAATAGTTACTCGTTTTAATTGTTTTGACGGGCGCTATTTTTAAAAGTGACTATTTTTAACAGAATTGTATTGATAGCATATTTGATTGTTTAAGAATACAAAACAGAGGCAGATTGAGACGGAACATCACCCAGATTTGGTTACGGAAGATCACCCAGATTTCTGCCTGTTTTACGTTCTACTGTAAGTTATCTGTATGCTTTATTTTTTCCATTGGTATTTTACGCTTTTTTTTTGTTACACATTCTTCTAGATTGCTAATAACCTCCATGCGACAGTCCAATCCACAAAGCATGTCTGAAACGTCTCTTTCACCATGCTAGCAGTAGGCAAGAGGTCCAAATAATTATGTAATTCTAGCAAGCTGTAATCAATGTCAAAAAGGATGTAATTTTGTATAGGAATTTTTGTTGCCACTATGGCCTAGCTGAAGACCTACCAAGAGTCTAGCTCAAGACCTACCAAGACTATAGCTCCTTCAATTGCAATCTCCGAGAAGTCCAAGGCAACAGGGATGTATCCCAGGAACACATCTCTCAACTTTCAACCCTAGAAGGCCATATATCCGGCACTGCATGATGTAAAAGATATATATATGCAAATCATGTAGTGAGAGTTAAGATCTATAGGAGCGCAAATTATCAGTGAGGAATTCTACTTATCGGCGAGGCATTCTACGAAGCGGAAGCAACTATACTAATCTTGGGTCTCCACCATATAGTGTAGTTTTCTTCGGTCTCCCTAATACAAGCCTCCAGAAAGCAAAGAACCAAGAGACATATAGTGCTCTTCCTAGACTGAAAGTACTTTCTAAGCTGCAGTAACTAGCGTGGAATATGATTATCATAAGTTTTTCAAAGTTGAACTACCAGGTTTTAGTATTTAACCACGAAATGAATGATGAAGCAATGACAGACATTAGCAAAATGGATTGGGGTTGTACTAAGAAATAGAAGCAACTACACTCATCTTGGGTCTCCCCCATAAAGCCTCAAGATAGCAAAGAAACAAGGGACATATTGTAGGTATTTGTTTTCACAATTCCAACATCTGCATTCAACTGTCAAAGTATTGCACTTTTTTATTCAATTATCGATGGACAGTAAATTCCTTTTTACATGTGTTATTAAAGTCTTTTATAATGTAGTTGTTGATTTCAGTGGATAATAGATTTCAAAGTCCCTTAAACAATAACAACACTGAAATTAAACAACCTAACTCCCTTAAACAATATTCAAAGTCTTTTGATAGTCACTTGTAATAGTTCAGAACCAGTATTGGATATTAGGAAGGTTAAAATGCCTTGGAAGGCGATTAGAAGCAATGAAAAAGACATAGGAATGGCTATGGTAAGACTGTTAGCAACTTAGAGCCATGCATACTGAAACACTTGCACATGCCTTATTCGTATGGTCATGGAAGCCAATGCATTTGAGCCTGTAAAGTACAATTTGGAGATTAACTATGTTGTGCAAGAGAGGCCACGACTATTGATTATGCCTACCTTACTGAACAGTCTTCAACCTACCAAAAACAGATACTTGAGCAATCTATTAAAATATTTCTGACTCCAGGAGCCAAGGAAAGTTTTATTCAAATGATGTGTTGTCAAGATTATATTTTTAATAAAGTACATGTCATTAGTATTGATACATTGAGGCATTAAAGTTTTGAGGATTTTAGGGTGGTAGTAAAATTTGTGTAAGGATTACATGTGTAGATAGGAACACTGAGCTACTGTTACAGAAAAAATTCCACATGTAGAGGGAATTATAAAAGGTGTGGTATATTACCGGGAAAGTTTTCTAAATGAAAAGATAGAGGACATTGAGAGGCTAAATCATGGTTGCAAAAGTGCCTCTACATCTTTGTATTTACAAATATATGTTCTCCTTTTGTTGCACTCTCTCATTCCTTTTTGTGCTCTTACATGTCGTACTTTGATTGAGTGAAAGAACTGAACCTCCCCTCTGAAGAAGTCACGGCCTCCTCTCAGATCCCTGCCTAACATAGAATTGTTGTCTCAAAGAGAGTAATTGTATCTGTAAGGATGACCTGCTCAAATTTTTCCAACACCATGCCTAAAGAACAATCTTTAGACCCTCATACTCTTCCATAATTGGGAATCATCTGCCTTGAAAAACTCATTGGTAGCCTCAATCAGACAGACATATGAGATCCTTTGTACAATTCATACTTGTGAGTCTCTGACTAAAAGCAAGTTCCTAGAGTATAGAAGAATGAAGTAAACATGAAGCATGAGAACCCATTGAAGACTTGTTGTTTTAAGATATTTTGTAATTTTGCTTGGTAGTTAGAAGAGATAAAAACATGGCAGGGGCAATGAATGAAACAAAAATGAAATTACATGGCAATATGGTCAAAGCACGAGTTCATCTATCTGTCAAAAACCAAGAAAGATATTAAAACAACAAATTTTGAAACATTTATGATACTGTCAGTTTGACTGTTTATCCTTCTGCAACTTACTGTAAATATTTCTACCTCCCATAAATCTGGACAAGTGGTCTTTACCGTGTCTTTAAGAGGTCAAGTTTCTTTTTTGCCTTATGGAATGCTGTGAGTGCAGAAAATGATTGAAAAACAAGGTAGAAGTTTAGTTTTTCTCTAATAGCTCATTAAACTACTCTAATACCATTACCCTTATCTGCCTTGGTGACAACTATATTCATATTGTCATTCAGCCTCTTTCAAGCAGACCATTCTTGTTTGGAGATATTACTCCTAAGACATTTAGCACACCTAAGTGCTAGCGTGTGGTCTTTCCTTATTTCTTATACTACATCAATGGGGAGAAATCTCACAACATCTTCAATACCAACCAAGAAATTCCACAACTTCATTCTTTTTTAAAGGTCCCTCAACTTCACACTTTTTCTTAGATTGGAATTCTCCCACGTGTATCTGAAACCAATGAAGCATATGAAATCATTAATAAGAAAAATATAATTGATCATCAATGGTCTCTGATTATGCAACCTGCCATTTGAAATATATATTTTACCCACTTTATTAGAGAAATATCTCACTGCCAGCTATGCACAAAGTGGAAGCTGCACTAATTTGAAAATAATAGGGTGTATATCATGATAATTTGTAACTAACATGGAGTAGATTGAATGACAATTTTTTCTTTCTGCTCCTAATCATATTGTGCTAATTAGGTGAATTTCAAGTTTATGGATGTAAACTAAATCTCAAAAATTAAATGGGGAAATATTATTTTTGTAGAGAAACCTTTGTGCAATTTCTTCTAAACCATAATAAAAAAAATACAGTTTACTATCTTCTTATGTATGGCCTCTACTAATATACAGTTTTTAATAACTCTTTATAATCTTTTTGGTTTTGTTGTATTACAACTGAGAATGAAATTGAAAATAGAGATTAATCTTAATGGAGGAGTCCCTCCTTTTGAATTCACAGATACATTTAGTTTTATTAACTTCCTATTTCATTTTTTTGCAAGATATTTGTGATTCTATTTCTCTGACGGTAAAGAAAAGAGTGTTGTCTCTAGACGAACTTCAGGTGGGTTTCAATATTGATTGAAGTATTTATTCAATTGTTCTGTTTATTGCATGTTATGGACTAAAAAATTATTGTAGATAGTTTTCATGTTATTTGGTTTGGATTGTTCCATTTATATTTGTAGTTAGCTCCAATCTTTTTTCCGAGAGTGACACGTGTGGGCATGTGCCTTTGTTAATGACAGGATTTGTTATGTGCTTGAGGGGCTCGTTCCCCAATGAGGCCATTTCGAAGCGTCCCAAGTTGGACGTTAGACTGATCAACGACAAGGCTTTTAAAGCTGCCCGTCATACCTAAGAACATCTTGGTGGACTAACATACTTATTTTCCCTCTCCAGTTTAATATGATGCAGACTAGAAACACAATTCCCCTCCCCAAAACGGGATTGACATTAACTACGCCTCACTTGCAGAGGGAGGAAAATTTTAAGCGTATTCAATGTGTTGTTAATGTTTTGCATTGTAGGCAACCGAAACCACCTAAAACAGTGATAGCTGAAATGATCAGAGATCGCCTCCACCTGATGCCAACATCCCCAATTTTTCTCTCCAAAATCTGAACGATTGGAGATCATTCACAAGGCTTCTGCTTGATTTATGATTCGAACGAAGATGCAGCTGAAATATGAACCACCCCACAAATTGAGGAGAATGGGAATTCCAATCGAGGCATCTGCAACTGGACAAAACTACAAGAAACGTGTAAAGAAAATTACACAAGCAAAAAGCAAGAAATTTGATTTTAAAAAATAACTTGTAGTGGTTAGTTTATAAGTGTTTGTTTATAAGTATTTTTGAAATAAACTGTAACTCATTCCAAATATTCCATGTATGTATTGTGGCAGTATATATCCGACAGAGAATCAAACTTATCAAACACATGTTCATTTTTTGTTATCCAACAACTATGCTTTCCTAATTTCTTTATCATTGTGTTTCCATACAAATACCTATAGTCTTCTCACTTCAAGTGTACATATTGTTCTTATTGTTTTCCATTCTATTTTCTTAACATAATAATCTATAATTCATTTCAAATAAATGCATGTATATATTGCGGCGGAACATATGGAGCACAGAATCTAACTTTTCAACAAACAACAACAACAACAACATGCATTTTAATGTGTTATTCATTATATCTTTCCTTTATAAAATTGCTCGCTTCTTTATGTAAACCAACGACGCATTTTTAATGTGTACTTCATAATATTTGCACACAAATACATATAGTTTTAAAATGCCGACAAACAACCATACAAATTTTAGTTGTTTTCAACCAAAGCTTTGTACATTATATCACTTTTTTGCATATTGAATTGTTAAAGGGTTAGACTTCATGTTTGCACTTTTTAGAAAATATAAAATAATAAGGAAGCCAACTTTAAAGGTTCTCATTCTTTACAAATGCATGATTTCCTGAACAAATCCTTCATTTCATGATTGACTGCCCTACAAGTTTACATTTTCCACCATATATTTGCAGAATTCCCACAATCTCGAGCATCTTTTAGTTGCCATGGAAATAACTTTGACACACGAAGGCATTTCTCAATTGATTGAGGGCGGTTCCAATGTTGACCCCACATTTCAGATACTGCACTTGAGCTCTCTAAGGTCCATTCTCAACATGGAGCCCAACATCGTGTTGACCTTTCAGATGGGATACATTTTCAGACAACACTTCTACCCTCCAAATTTGCAAGTCGTGTAACCGAAAAATCAATACAAGAAGGCTCCATCGTGTGCTTACACAAATCCCTCGTTAGAATGATCAAAAGTGAACTATAAGCTTCATCTCTTGCTCAATTACCAATGTACATAAACTCCCTATATCAATTAAAATTTCTTTCTGTTTGTTTTTTCCATCCGTTGCTCAGTTCTAATTCTATCATGTTTTTCTTTTCCATTGCAGCACCGTTCTTATCATTGAAATGGATGTTGTTGTTGAAACACATTTGGTAATCGGTGCTCCAATCCGACTACCAACAAATGCTCTCGAACACAGTCAGTTTCCGCAAACAGATGCAAGTGCAAACCGGGTTAACAAATATTTTGCGAGAACACCAACTAAAATAAGTGCTTTGAATACATCTATGTGCATGTGGTCCGTAGAGGGTCGTGCCCTAGAAAAAACAACCCTTCGCCAATATCACAATGCAAGGGGAAATGGATCCGTGTTTGGTTTTGATTTTGTTGATCAGGAAGGAGGGGAAATCCACATCACTTGTTTCAACAAGGTCGCGGAAGCATTCTATGAGCAGATTGAGAATGGGAAGCTATATACAATTTCCAATGGGAGGATTGTGAGGATTGCTGATGCAAAGCTATGTTACAACCATTTGAACAATGCTTTGGAGATTTTCCTGCAACCTTCCTCAACCATATCTCCACTCATAGCAAATGAAGATACAATACCTTCCCATAACTTTCACTTCACCAAAATCAAGGAATTACCTGCAAGCGCTGAAGGTTCTACAGTTGATTTGATTGGCATTGTTGTTACGATGTCACCATGCTCAACAATTCGTCGGCATGACAAGTCTAAAACAAAGAGAAGAACACTGCAATTAAAGGACATGTCGGGTTTCAGTGTAAGTGTCACATTGTGGGGACAACACTTAGATGATATAAGTAATGAACTTGAAGACATGCTTTCTATACTGCCTCTTCCGATCCTCGACCTCGAATGCAGTATTCAACAAGAACCATTGCAAGAATGGCAGGGTCTTCACACAACTTCGCCCCGGAAACAACACGGTTCTAGACAGTCTTGAAATGTTGGGGAAACGAGATTTTGACATACACAATAATTGGACCATAAACGACGTTCCCCATGATTTGTAGATAACTGGTTCATCATTCATCGAGAGAGAGAAGCCAGACACAATTAACAATAACATACATGCCACACCACCATATTCCACACTTCCTTTGTCTCCAGAACAAAAAATAGCTCTTGATACCATACTACACCATTCAACAAACAAATCCCTTCTACCTCCACTAAGATTGATAATTCAAGGAACGAATGGCTAGGAAAATCATTTCTGATAAATAAAATCTGGAATTCATTCACAGCATCAACCATATCTCCCTCACCTCTATTTGTGCTCACCCCTACCAGTGTTTCAGCATTCAACATCTCTACATCCATAATCTACGCAGCCATGCGTATTCCAATCAAAGAACTGAAACCCCTTAAAGGTAGTGCATTATCGTCTTTTCAAGAGTCGTTGAAACATATAGAATATGTTCTTATTGATGAATTGAGTTTCATCGGGCCAAAGTTGCTAAGCAAAATTGACAGTAGGCTCCGCGAAGCTTTCCCACACTCAAGAACATCTGAATTTGGGAACAGATCACCGACATTGTCTATGATGCATCAATGCAACCACCAGCATTATCTTTATTTATTGTTGTAAAATTTGATAGATACAACCCGTGTTGGGATCCCTCCAACCTGTTACATATTCCCATACCCCCTATTTCAAGAGGGAATCAAAGACAGTTGCCGATTAAAATGGCCTGGGGATTAACTATCCACAAGTCGCAGGGACTTACTTTGCACAAAGCAACCATCGACATTGGAACCACTGAAAGGTAGGGTTTGACATTCACATCTTTCTCTAGAGTTCTCTTGCTTGCAAATATGCACATTTCACTTGCTTTTTCAATCACACACATTATCAATTGTATAATAAATGTTTCTCCAACAAAACACCAACTGAACAACCGATGCACAACTAACAACATCAACTATAAAATTGATTAACTATCGAAAACGATATCACAAGTAACCATGTACGAATTTATAACAAGTTTGAAATGTAGAAACAACCTTCAAATTAAGTGGATCAACTATATTTCTACAATTACAACATCACTCAAACCCCTTAACAACATCAAGTACAAAAGTAATAACTATGCCTCTAAATCAAATAACATATACCATTCGACGTTCACATCTCATGAAACACATGCGATTGCTAGTTTCTAGACACGCTTACTAACAAAAGCAAAATGTTTTCTTTTTAAAAAATTGAAATAAAACAAAAAATTAAAAAACAAATTAAAATTATGACATACAATATACAAAACTGGAAAATATATATCTTAGAAATCATTCAAATTTCATAATTATTGTTAATATGAAATTAATTCAAATGCAATATAATTATGTAAATTTTTTTTAAATTTTTTTTATTATTATGTTTGTTGAATGTTTTCAAAATAATTTAATTATAAAATGTATTATTATTTTTCTTTTAGTCATTTATTTAAATGATTTTTATAAATAATCATTATTTTAATAATAGAAATGTAGCCTCATTTTAGGAGCTATTGTTCTTATTTGTTTGTTTCGGAAATGTGGTTTCATAAAAAAATTGTCTCAATTTTTTGTTCCAATAATTTTATGGAGATTCATAGGACTGTACTTTGTTAGTGCTAAAGACTCCTCTTTGTCTCCCCTGATAAAAATAAAAAATCATGGGACCCTATTAATGCTAAACTATTCTATTTTCATTCTCCCCAACCTATTCAAAAAATTTAACTTGCCCCTTGCATGAATCTACAACCTAAGCCTATATTTAGTTGAAGTGTCTTTTAATTTATTTTTAAATAGTGATTTATTTTTCAGCATTGGAGAGGAACAAATTCTGATAAGTTGTTTTTGGTTTGACATGATCATCATTTTAGAAATTGGGTAGCCATTGGTAGCAAGGTATGTGTTGTTTCATTTCAAAACAACATTTTTGATCATCATGCATCACCAATACAATTCAAATTTCTCTCTCTCTCTCTCTTTTATTTTATATTGTAATCAATGCAGGCAACGTCATTATGGTTGTACATAGTTCCTCGAGGAATGAGGAGCTTGATGAATTACATCAAACAACGCTATGGCAATCCACCCATCTTCTTCACTGAAAATGGTCTACCACTACTCAACCCATCTTCTTCTAAAAATGGTTTTTTTCCCCTTGAAATTTCTAATTGATCTTATATTCTTGTAGGAATGGACGACCCAAACAATATTTTTATATCTTTGAAAAAGGCATTGAAGGATAAAAAACGGATACGCTATCATGCAGACTATCTTTCAAGCCTTTCTGCTGCAATCAAGTAAGACCACTCTTCTTTAATTAAATTATATACATATTGCATTATAAACATAAACAATCTTGAATCTGAACATGGTTTCAGAGAGGATGAATGCAATGTCAGAGGATATTTTGTGTGGTCGTTGCTGGACAATTGGGAGTTGGGGAGCAGGTTACACTTCAAGATTTGGTCTCTACTTTGTAGATTTCAACAATAAACTAAAGAGACACCCCAAGGCTTCTGTCAAATGGTTCAAAAGCTTTTTAACATAGAATCATGACATCATGTCGATTTTCTTGTCCTCTATATATTGACTTGTATGTAAATAGAATGTTATATTTAGGATAATGAATGAGCAAATAAAAAGTAAACATTTTGGCACATGTCAAATTATATATATTTTTAAAATATTTTTAAAAATTTGATAAAATACAAAAAGTATTTAGCCTAATTTGTTGACCTATTTATTAAGTATTTATCATAGTGTCTGTTACATATGTATTATGTTATACTACCAATTGAGCAATGCATTATATTTGACATATTTGTTTCAAAGATTGTAATAATAATAGATGGATAATAAAGGTTCCTTAAAAGTCCACCATTTTAATATGTTTTTAGAGAGCATTGTTACAAATTTAGGATTTAAAAAAAGAAGAGTTACAAAAGATATACACATAACTTTTAAAAAGTGATTGGGGTTTTCACAGCCCCAAAGTTGACATAAAATATCGTCAAAACAAATTGTACCTAGGTGATAGTTACTAAGACCATACACTAACTATACCTAGGTGAGAGAGTCACTAAAAGTTTTGTTAATTTGTCTATGTTTGTGATGATATTTAAGAGCCTTTTTTGTCTTAATGTCTATACCTGTTATGCATTTTTTTGAATTTGAAATACATCTCCGAAAAAATCAAACATTCATCTAAAACCCCCTCTTGCTATTCATTAATATGCTAAGAAGAAATATTTTTACGCAATTAAATTTTTTCTAATTATTTCAAATACACATAGGCATCATTACAATGTTTTTGAGAGATATAATTTATTGTTGATATAAGTCCATTTTCCCAAAAAAATTTTTTGTTGAACCTGTATTGTATTGGATGCTTGTTAGCCTTTCAAATTTAATTTACCTCTAAATTTGAATAATTAAAGGTGTGTTCCTTTTTATTTGTTCCAATTTATTAACATTAAGCAATTGTGTGTTATATTGCTTTGCATATTATTTAAACACTAATGTCTATATTTAATAGATATATGATTTGTGAAATAGATAGTTATTAGATCTAAAACCCCGATTGAGGGGAGTAACGGAGGAAACTGAAACCATGTATTTTAATGAGTAAATGTTATTAGTGTTAATCCTACACTTTTGTTTTTTCTCTTGTGGCGTGGGTTAAAATGAAAATGTTGTGAATGGTTCTCAGTTTTCCGTTAGTACGTATGATGTTAGTCATGGTAAAAAAAAAATATTATGATTGAAGAGCTTAAAAAAATTAAAAATTATCTTTTAAAACACCTTATTAAAACTAAAACATTTTAAAACTAAAACACTTAGAACAATTAAAGACACACCATTATATCACTCTTAGAACATTTTTTAGTGAAAAATATTGGCCAATCAATAATTAATACAAATTATTCAAATTTTATTTTTGACCAATAGAATGACATGGTATTGAGGCCAAATAACCAGGAGTTTATTATAAATAAACTAGATACAATTGGTATTAAATTTCTTCAAAAATATTAATTAAGCATTTACATTTGTATATTTTAGATAATGATAGAATATGCAAGATTAACAGAAATTCACCTAACATTTAGGAGATATGATTCAATTAATCGACATATTCACCAATACCATTTAACATCCACTTTTTTGTACGGGCCAATTTTTCTATTACAATTATAATATCCACCGTTTTTCCGACCATTTCACAGGGATTGATTAGGGTATTTTGAATATTTCAAACGCCGTATTTACTTCTTACGATAGTGTCACTTAAATTAGTGTGGTAATAGTTTTTTTTTGAACCTTGTGTGAAATATTCTATATTCATGTAAAAATCTTAAAATAATGTTATCTCAACTCCATGTATAATGTATTTAGATTGTTTCCTTACCAATAGAGTTCATCTCTCACGGTTCTAAGATACTGAGGTGAGTTGGTCCATTTATTATTAATTTCAATGCTATTATGATTTGTAAAAAAATAGAAACTTTTGAGTTTAAAATATGAGTTGGTGGGACCAAACAAAAACCAATTATTATTATTTTCAATGTTATTATGCTTTGTTAAAAAATGTAAAAAAAATTTGCTTGCCATTTTTACTTATTGAATTAGCACTAAGAAATTTTATTAGTAATACGGTTGAATTAGCACTAAGAAATTTTATTAGTAATACGGAATGTGAGTGTAACACCAATTTAAAGTTTAAATTGTATTAGTAATATGGGATGTGAGTGTAACACCAATTTAAAATTTAAATTGTTTTGAATGGAGATTTGAATATTGTAAATGTAAGTTTATATGTGATTTAAATTTATTTGACATAAACATGTCAATTAACTTATAAATGTAAGTCCACACAAAATTTAAGATTGTTTGGAATAGACATGCCAATTAACTTGGAATAGACATGCAATTAACTTGTAAATAATTTGAAACCGTTTCAAGGAGAAAGCCAGATGTTTAAAAAGACATTTATAATTTTTTTTGACTTACTTTAACCTAAATTTTGGTTGTCTCCTCCAAATTATTTAATTTTCGTTAAAATATATCTCTATAAATCACAAGATATCCCCACAGGGAGAGAAAGAACCAAAGAAAATCAACAAAACTTTTTGAGCCTGCTAAATTTCCTTCCTAAACTAAAGAAATACACTTTATTTGATATTCAAACTAGCTATGATACATAAAATGAGAAATGGAGTAAAGGAAACCATACTGAAAGGCAGAGAGAAGAAGAAGAAGGAAACAAAATCCATTAGAGTCCAACACTTTTCTTCAATTTGAGGGCAGCATCCTTCACAGATTTCCCAGTTCTGTCCATCTTGTCAGCAAAGAAGTCCTTGACCACATTAGTGTTTTGTTGCACTCTCTCAACCACACCCTTGTCCTTTTTCTTTTCCTTGTCATCCCTTCTCTCTGAGAATTCCATCCTCGCCTCTGTAGAACCAGCACGTCCTTCACTGCCCTCTCCTGCCATTTCTTTATTACCTTCAACCATGCCATGCACAAATTTCTTCATATATTCTCCCCATCTCTGATGATGACAAAGATTGGAGCCTAAAATTTGACACCTCGCACAGGTAATTACACGTTAGAAGCAGTGCATGCACACGCGGCACTCTCATTATAGAAACAGATATACAGGATTTCATGTAACTAGCCGGCACGTTCGAGTTTGTACAAACAAACGTCCGTTAGAAAATTTTCGCTGCCGTCAATAATTGTCTTTTGCTTATCTGTTCCTGCAATCCCCTGTTCCGATACTACTTATTTGCAGGGATGAGATTTGACGGCTACCCCCACCCGTTAAGAGGAAATTTAGTGACGGTAAAGAAATTTTGTTGATCATTTTGACTGTGTAAAATAATTAAGTTGTTTTGAATTTTTATCTGAATGTTACAACATGTTTGTTTACAATTTTAATCTATATAATATTATACAAATCTGTTTGATATTTTATCGTTATTCATAAACTGTATTAGAAATTTATGTAACTAGTATATAATATAATTAAAAAATATTTCTAACTGTTATACAATATTAATAAATTTGATGTGCAGTCTGGAAAATAACATGTCAAACATTGACGGTCTATTACTTTTCAAAAGTGTTAAATACGTTCAAAAAACTTAAAAATATTCAAAATGGGCGTCAAATCTCAAGTCTGCTTCCACGCATGAAAATGAGACAAGTGAGCAAATTAATGATAAGTGTAGTTCAAGGTTTTTATTTTCCAGCCATTTAAAAAAAGTTTGTTTTTAGCTATAAAATATTTATATATTTTTTGAATTCATTCTTTCTTTCAATTTGTATATTTGTTAGCAATTGTAATTAAAGGTGTAATCATCACTTCAATAGAAATATAAATAGAATGGAAGAGGTAAGAAGCACTAGATGTCCAAATGAAGGATGTGATGTTAATATGGAATGAAGTCGGTATTCCTCGTGAAATCCGATGCAAACATTTAGAATTTGATGCAATAGTTAAGTATCACCAATAGACACAAAACGCAAGGGATATGCAAATGTACTCGAAGGATCATACTGTGGAGATTGCAATAAATGTTAAACGTTTGCATTTCATTATTTCAAATATTAATTGATTCTTTTGTATTGTAAGGCCTTGTGATTTGTGAATTTTTTATGTCATGTTATTTTAAGTGAAAATTGTATCTAACAATTGTGGGTTATAGACAAAATCGACACACATTGTGAATCAACAAGGACAAACATTGGAAAATACGATGGTTTTGTATAAGCATGTCTATAAATAATATCAAGAACCTTCTAAAGAGTGTCATTCAACAAATCTACCAAAACCCATAGATTGGTTATAAGCATAACCTATTGTCCTGAAAATAATAGAACTTTGGCCTCCATTTTTTTTTGTTGAGTTTACCTAGGAAGAGGGCCCTAGCCCTTTGTGGCATTACCAACCCACACCAGTTGTGGAACTATCTAAGGATGGAAGTTTAAGCTCTCGGATAGCCCACAGATTAAACCACATTATCGTGGTGCTCTATCACCAGGGTATCCAAACCGTCGGTAGTAGGCCGCCTTAACATGGAGCCGAGATTTGAACCTTGGACCTCCCAATTACCAGGAGACCTAAGAACCGTTACACCACTCCCCGTTGGATAGAACTTTGGCCTCCAATTGATCATCATTTGGGTTGCTAATTTTTTTTCCTATTATGATCTACATTCCCCTTAAAACAGATAGGATAGGTCATGGTTAAAGAAGAAAGCATAAAACCATTTTTGATAACAAAGATATTGACATTGTTTCAATAACATTGTGGTAAATGTAAATTGAGTATAAAGTAACAATTCTAATGCCAACTCCATCATCATCCACAACCAATCTCAATTTCCATTTCACACTTAAACCCCCCAAGAAACTCTTACACATGTCTTCAGCTATTCTAGTGCTTACATTTCAAAGAAATCCCTTCTAGAGGGTAAGAAAATTCAGTCTCACATCAATGAGAGGGACTTAAATTTTCTATAAGAAAAATTCACAAAATACAATTATACACATGTATGACAATTGCATAATTTTAATGGGAGTACAAATATTATTCGAAACAAGAAATTTTCACATGGAATATCCTAATTTCATCCCACAGAAGGTAAAGATTGACCATGTTATAGTTTTGAATGTCTTGGTAGACATGTAAGTAAAATGTGAAATATTTATGAAGGCATATGAACTATTTGATACAATGTAAGTAGATCCAATAGGAATTCAAAATAATTTTATGGGTAAATAAGTCCTTTAAAAATAAGAACTTAGTTAAGTAGATATGATGTAGGATGAAATTCTCTTCTATGTGGAAACACATTATAAAAATAAAAGAATACAAAATTCGCAAGATTATCCATGATAATAATTTTCTATACATTTATTGTGTGAGAGTTTTTAGTCCTAAATCAAATATATAATAACTATCCCTACCATTGAGCCAAAATGAAATGATGGAATGTTTTGAAGGATCTAAACAAAATTCCATGATCTTTAGCCCCCATGGTTGGCTTGGGTGGATGGGACCAACGAATTAGGTCACCCAAGTCTCGAGTTTGATTTTGATTAAATTACAGTGTGTGGCATGGGGCCTTCAAACATAGTCCAAGATTATAGGGGGTTTACCCTATGGTTTAGAGTGAGTGATGGTAGGCGTGCCCTAGAATGCGTTACTCTATGTTACTAGGCTCTTGATTCCATGGCCATAATTTTTTTTTTCCATGATCTTCAACCTTAATGACATGGTTATTAATGTTGACAAAATTTCAGCATTGGTAAATTTCTACCTTGTCGTTGGCACTAAATTATGAGTATGTTGCTACTTGTAACAAATATGGCATACCATCATGGACACAAATTTCTCAAGGGAGATCCTATATGTGGATTGTTGGCTTGTAAATAATGTAAGCATAAAACATTTGGAGATCATAGTATTGATTAGGGAAAAGTGATTCAACTTGGAAAAAGAAATAAATAAGTGTAAGTGTGGGATATAAAGGGGCACTTTACTTAATTAAATTGATTCTAGATTTGGGTTAGCAATAATATACATATTCAGATTGTTAATTCAACATTGTAGACACTTAAATTTGGTAAACTATTATTTGTAAATGAAAAGTTTGGCTTTGTTCATATACTAATATTTGTGCTCATAGTCTAAGCTCAATTGACACACCCTTATCTATCTCACGTGAATTGTTAAAATCCACACATTGATTTATCATTCATTCATGCAATATTAATTATCTAAAATAGTGTTTCCATTTTTGAAAATAAATATGTTTACATTGATTTATTAAGGTAGACATAGATTGAATGAAAAAAAATCCAATGCTTTGATTGTAATCATACAACGGCAATTCCAATGCCAACTCCATCATCATCCACCGCCAATCTCAATTTCCACCTCGCACAAAAAAAAACCCAATAAACTCTTATACATATCTTCAAATATTATAGACTTGCATTTCAAAGAAATCCATTCTAGAGTGTAAAATATTTAAGTCTCACATGTATCAATGAGAGGGACTTTTAAATTTTCCAATTTGTTTTTGCAAAGTACCAAATTATACACATGTGTAACAAGTGCAGAATTTTAATAGTTGTAGAAATGTTATTGGACCAAGTGAATGAGAAAGAAATTTTCACATGGAATATCCTAATTCCATTAATCAAATGATAAACTTTGACCATGTTATAGTTATGAATGCCATGGTAGACATGTAAGTAAAATGTGAAAGATTTATGAAGGCATATGAACTATTTGACAAAATGTAAATAGATTCAATATGAATTGAAAATAATTTGATGGGTAAATAGGTTCTTTAAAAAAGTCTATAAATGTATACGATCTAGGATGATATTCTCTCCTATATGGAAACATATCATGAAAAACATACGACTACCAAATTAGCAAGAGAATCCATGATAATTATTATTTATTCATTATTTTGTGCAAGTTTGTAATCCTCAATTGAGTATGTAATAACTATCGCTACCATAGAGAAAAAATTAAATGATGGAATGTTTGGAAGACTCTAAACTTAATTTCATTTCTAGTCCAATGATGGACACACGGAGTTACAAAGGTCCATCCTTTACAGGTTCAAAACCATATGAAGTAAGACTAGATGGTACTACGCTCTACCTAGATCTCTATGTTTCCATATAGGAGCACTTTCCGAGAGAAATCTCAATAAAAAAGTAGCTATATGTTCATTTCACACCTTTCAACTAGTATTCACACACATATCACTTCAACACCTCTTTGCATAAATAATTATTCATGCCTTCTTGTGTTTCACGTTGTTGTTTCATCAGTCTACCATTGTTTACTATATTAATAGCTATTTTTTGGATTGTGGTTATTGTAGATAAATTTATTCAAAATATTTTGTTTGTAATATTTTTACACCACTTGTGTTCCTTATCTCACTCTTAAATGCAAAAATGATAGTCTTACTTGTGTCTCTTCAGTTCCTCTTGTAAACACTAACATGGAAAATGCTAGCATGTCTTCTATGTCTATTAAGAAATTGGAACATGATAGTATAGATTGTCCTATTATTTCTTCTTGTGACACCAATGTTATTTCTTCTATTGGTGATGTTGCAAAAATTCTTTATTTGTCTCATATAGTTGTATCTTCAACTCCTCCATGTGAGGCTAAACCTAGATAGGTCCTAATATTCTACCATTTTTGAATACTAATGTTCCCAATGAAGATGAGTTACCTCAAACTTTGTTTAATAAGAATAGTATCGATATGTATTCTAATAATGGAAAAGTACAACTTATTAATGAGCCTCTTGACATCTATGCTATTTTCCTCAAGAGTTGATATCTCTAATGCATGTTGTAGTTTATTTTCATTGTTAAGTGTACACTTCAACCCTAAAAATTGAAACTTACTATGCTTGGAGTGTATCTAACTCCCTTTGCAAGAATCCAATAACACAACATGTTTTAGGTCTTGTAAGGTTTCAAACCTCTGGAATCCATTAATGTAATGTATCCTACACTACGATAAAAAATAGTAACTCCTTTTTAACTCAAAAGGAATTTGACTTAATTGTTAAGTTCATTGAGTACATTTAATAACATATCCTGTTGATGATTGTTTCTTGATCCATTTCCAAATATTTTTGAGTTTACTATGCATTTATTGTACAAATAGAATCAATTCCTGATTGTTGAATTTTTCACATTCTCATACCTTTTAATTAATTTTGAGCTATTAGATTGTCTCTATTTTCCATATTTGGTGCATTTTTTTTTATATGTATATGTGCTTTCCTTTTATATTATTCTTAGTATACACCAATTTAGAATTGTATTATGTCCTTGGGTGAAAAATAAGAGAAACAAATACGAGCACAACCCCAAGAATATAGGAATGAAACTAGAGGGAAGAAAGGAACAAGTGCTTACACAATGTGACATCCTATATTATGTACATCATAGGTAGGAATTGACATCATATTCACAAGGAATTGCTTTCACTTTATAGGTTGACCTATGACCAAAGAATGGACCCCATAATCTTGTACTTCAAAGGACCTTGATTGTGAAACTTTTCATAGTTAGAATGACTCTAGATCTCATAACCTTGGTAGAATCCAATTAATTAATCATGTGTACATTGTTGGAGTGTGACATTCTTTTCTCTCAAAGGGACTTGCACCAACCTTTATGAATGAATAAACCATGTAAGATATAGTTATAAAGTAACTCCCAACTTTTATAAACATTAGGATCATGTGAATTGAATAATAATATGATGCTAAATTAATAAGTTACACAAAATATGGTAATTACAAATATTTATAGACAAAGTTACAACACATTTCAATATTATTAGTATTTAAAGAAATTATTCTACAAAAATGATTTTAAAAATGCAGAGTGTTAGGAATCTATAAAAAAAAAATTGAAAAAAACTCAAATACTTCTTAGCACAATGATGGTGTGCAAAGAGGTTAAGGAATATTGATAGGAATAGGTCAAGGTTGTAGAGAATAATTCATGTCCTTAAGTTTTAGTGTGAAGATGGGAATAAGAATGTGATTATCCACATATGCATAGTCATGGAAGTAAGTGAATAATGTGAGTATGTATATTGTACAAGTAAATGAATAAATTATCACATCTTGATGCATTACACCAATGGATTTGAAACTACAGAAACACTTGTGATGAAGTTGAAATATTTTTGAGTATGAAATCTTGGAAGATCCAAGATGAGTCAAGTTTGTTGAAATGAAATAGATAGGTCACACATCTCTTTTGTGGGAGCATGTATAACATTTGGGATGATCGGAATAAATTTTGTTGAGGAGAATTTACAAGAATATCAATGCATGTTTAGGGTAGAAGAGAACATAGCGTATAAGAAGCAAAAAAAATGCAAAGGAACATAGGCAAGTTCATATATGGTTATGGAAAAGCAAGTGGAAAAAGAAAAACTATGAAAGAGGGGCAAACATTTTATATTACAATGATAAGAGGTTGATGTCGTGGATGTTCATTCACTTGTACATGTGTTACTTGCATGAAGAAGATGGGCATAGAGCCTTCGTGAGTTCACTTGTCCATAGTGATCATAGTAAATGTAATAATACAAGTGAATATATGGCACAAGTTGATGAAGAATGTATAAAACTAATGCATCACACCAATGAACTTAAAACCAGATAAGTACTAGTCACGATGAAAATGGTGTTGTTGAAACATGCAAAAGAGGGGAATAGTCTCCCATAAAGGGAAAACTTGTTCATAATGATTTGTAAGTCAGACGACAAGTGTTTTAAGTTAATCATAAACATTGGCAATACAAATAACATTATTTCACAAGAAATGGTCGATAAATTGAGTTTGAGGAGTATAAAGTATCAAAATCCATGTAAGGTTTCTTTGTTGTTGAAATTTCATTAGATTTAAGTGAATGAAAAATGTTTAGTGCACTTTCAAATTTGTGTATAGATATGAAGTTGTGTGATATATAATGGTTGATTACTTGTGAGATGAGTATGCTTACTTGTTTGTCCTTACACTCTCCTCATGTGGGGTCTCATAATAAAACAAATGTTGTTCAAATATCTCTAAATACACACCTTACTACTCTACATTAGAAATTTATTTTTAGAGCATTTAGGAATTAGTTCTATGACTCTAAAATTCTCATTTGTTAAAGAAATCAATGCCACATTGACAAATAAACTTAATCTATGACACTATATAAGTTCCCAATAAACCATTACACTATGTCAATAGAGGTGATGTTGAAGTGTCATTCCTATTACCATAATATAGGTGATTAACTAGGATGGGTACATTTAAAATTGCTTTAACAATTTAAAAATCTTCATTTATTAAAAAATTAATACTACATTCATTAGTAGCTTTGGTATCGGGAAACATATATACCCTATATCCAAAGTTACCACTAAAATTCTTATTCCATCTCATGCTCATAGAGGTGATGCTTGTCGTTTTTGTATATCTTTTATATTGTTCTTATATGAGATTAAGATAATGATGCAACTAATGTTATGCAAGTAGATGATGATGTCACTTATTTATATTTTATATTTCTATATGATAATGTGTAAACCCAATATACATTTATGCTATTTCAATAGAGGTGATGTCAAAGTGTCATTCCAACTACAAAAAATGTGTGATCAACTAGGATGAGCACGTTTAAAATTGCTTTAACAATTCTAAAATAATCATTTACTTAGAAGCTTAATCTCACATTCATTAGTATGCTTGGTACATGGTAACATATACCCCTTATACACTACCACCAATGAAATCCTTGTTTCATCTCATGCTCATAGAGGTGATTCTATTCACTTTCGTATATCTCTTATATAGCTTTTGATTGAGGTTAAGGTACTGATTCAACCAATCTCATACGAGTACATATGATATTGTCACTTTTGTGTATCATTTATACTACTCTTAAATGACATTAAAATTACAATTAAACCATTATAATTTTGCTACTAAATTCATGGTGAAGCATTAAGTCGGAGTTCAACATCTATATACAAGTTTTATTGATATATATTTGAACATATGTTAAAATAAAAGTATAACTTTATACAATACGATTGTTGTTAACAATTTAAAGGGTAATACTAAAAAATTAATTGCACTTCAAATTTGTTTGACAAGAATAAGAACCCATTAAATTTTAACCATGGATTGTGGGCCTCCCATATAGAAGACTAATGCATTGAAATTAAATAAACTAATACATTGAAAACACAAAAAAGTGCTGAAAATTATGCATTTTTTAATGCTCAAATCTATAAATTAATATAGAAAGAATTAACACCTATTTGAAAAATGTAAATATCTTAAAAAATAAAAAAATGTTTTCTTAAATTACTAATCCAAGTTTGAATTTTAAATTAAAAACAACGGAAAGCCAAAAGACCAAAATTATTTTCTATTTAGTCAAGAGATGCACAATGCCAAAACTATAACTATAACTTGGCAAATGCCAAAACCTTTGGTTAGGACACAGGAGATAAGGAGGTCTCTTTTTCCGGCCATTTCAATGAAGGGCGAGAAGAGACATGTTCCACATATGTCCAAGTCAAATTTTATTTACACGTGTACAAAATGCCAGATAATTTGGTTAACAAAATTAAAAACGCAGACTTGTTTGAATGCAGGATGACAAAAACATTAACAAAAAGTTTGTTAACGGAAGACTGCTAGAATTATCGACAAGTTAAATGGTGCCATAGTAGTCGAAGGAGAATGTATCATGTAGATACGTTCAACGCTTCATTTCATTCTATCATCCACTCCTATACTCTAAGGAACGTGTACACGTTCCTTTTATTATGCACCTAAATCAATATTTTACAAGCTTGGAATTGCTTTGGTTTCCCAAACCTGTGCCTTGGACCTATAACAACACAACAACTTGTGTGTTTTTGAAAAATAATGTAAAAACTCACCTTTCACCATGCTAAATCCTACAAAAACGATTGCTATCTTTCTTAAATATTTTCCAAGAACATCAAGAAAAATATCCTCTTTCTAAATATATACTTTTATATCTTTCTTACTATTCTAATGTTTCCATTTATATTTATTTCAAACTATGTCTTTTATAATTCTATTTTGTAGTGATGGTAAACGCTTATCTTTTGACGTGTATCTTTTTCGCTTCTCTAAATTGAATTTTTTTTTATAGTCCCAAACTAGGACTAATTCTATACATATTAAAAAAAACCAATTTTTGATATTTTGTGGTAGTTAGGGTGGGCACGGTCGGCTATCCGTTATTTTTTAATTTTCAAAATATTTGTACTTGAAAAATCATAAAAAATAAACACGCACTAAAAAAATCTAAAAAAATTCTATCCCAAACTAGATGCTCCTATTTATTTTTCTACCAAAGGGTTTTCAAAATACTAAATAGCACCAAAAAATTAAGGGGGGCACAACCTACTGTCTACTATGTTTTTTTACAAAAACATGAGCACCTATTGACATTTTAGATATTTAACCCAGTTACACTTAACCATTTAAAAAAAAGTAGTTTAGAAACTAGACTTGAAATGCTACAACTAACGTTCTTATAACATCTTCAAATTTTGAGTGTAACTATCTCAAATAACTCGTACAAGTTGAAGTTTTTAATTTTTCTTAGAAAAAAATGTCCACTTAAGACCCCATTTTGGCCTCCCATTTCCATGCACTTAAACTTATGCACAAAATGAAAAGTGAAACCATAACTTATGTGTATATGGTAGAGTTCTAAAAATCACACATTAAAAGTGAGACCTCAACCATGTAACTTATGTATATATTATAGAGTTCTAAAATTTTCTTGGAAAATTCATTTTAAAAGTAGATCCATATTTATAATGATCAATACAATATTCTAAAAATACTACGTAAAACACTAAAAACCATATTATATGAGGGGTAATGAAGATAAGAAACATTGGTTAACAAATAAACAAGTAATAAGGGAACATATATTTGGCTTAGAAGAAGAATAAAACATACATTAAAGGTCATAGTACACAAAGTGCACAATACACGATACAACCTTACAACATTAACAGTACAATACTATACAGACCTACAAACCTTTACAACACTTGAAGCCCTAATTATATGTTACAAAAGGTTCACATGATCCTTTTTCTTGGAAAGATTTCTCATCAAGTTTTTTTTTCTAGAGATGAAAATCCCATGAAGGTGATTATACTTTTTCGGGGACCCCTAGCCTTTCCAATTGGTGTATAATTAAATACACTCATTCAAGTCTTCTAGAAATTTTTGGAATATGTTTGGTTGTCATTGAGTTGGAACACATACCTACGTTCTATAATCCTCTACCATGTGCACTTGTCTCTCTACTATGTTGGAGCATTTATATTTCCTTGCTTACACAACATATATGTCATTCTCTATTTTTCTTATGTAGGAATTGTGTGTTGCTTTGCATGTCTCACTTGAACAAGAATGTATCACAATCCTTGTTTCATGTACCTTTTTTAGGAGTCTACACAATATGCATCACAAATTAGGATATGGTTAGGAGACCATGATGTAGTTCTTACAATAGATCTCATTTTTATTTTGGTCTTCATACTCTTCAATATATTGAAAGGGAAAGCTTCTTTGATATATTGACATGCATATCAAAAGGGAACACATATATAGAGGTTTTGTATATCAGATTGATGTTATATAGAGAGGGGAACCTATTTTGGAGTAATAACGAACCAATCCATCACCTTGATATAATTTGTGCACAAACACAATGGAAAACAATGATCCACAATTCTTTTTGGTAGATTCACATCTCCTACATGGAGACAACTATGGTTAATGGAAAACCATGATCAAGACTTGTCTAGAATTTGAGGACATCTAGAATGTTGTGGATGGACCTCTCACCAAGAATCTAACTGATATTTCTCAACAACACAAATATTATAAAGCTAAACAAAAAGAAAATTTTCATCATTATGTTTAGTATAATAGATGAGGTCTAACATCACATAAGAGATGTAGGAATAGCCAAATCAGCTTGGGACAAATTGAAATAGTGCATGAAGCTCAAAATCATAATATCGTCTTCCATCTCCGAATTGAACTACATAATCTCAAACTCAAGTCCAATGAGACAACTGAAATTTTTTTAGATATGTTTCAATATTAAGGGCCTCAATTCTAACATTAAATGAACATGTGGAAGATAAAACACTTGTACCCATAGTGTTGAGAGGATTACCAAAATCCTACAATGTTTGTCACCACATTAAATCTCTTAGAAAATTAACCAACATTTAAGCAGTTGGTCAACATCCTATAGCAAGAAGATTATATACACGATGAGGAAAATAATGAAGACCATATACTTGTTTCTGACTAAAAGGGAAAGAATAAATGAAAATTATCTAAGAAGCGAGACAACAATTAATAGGAATACACAAAAAAATCAAGGGCCAACCAATAAGAACTGACATGTTTTTGGAAAGGGGAATGAAATCAAGGATTGTTGGTATAATGGTTTGACCCAATGCTCTGTAAGTAAGAATCCTAACCAAATGCAATAATTAAATAACTAGGAAAAGTCTAGTGGAAAAAACAAGGCCATCTCGGAGAAGAAAACACAAAACCAAGGGATTCTAGCTTATTAAGAGGGAGAATTTTTTGAAAAGGATGACCTATATAATGTGCAATCAAGTGAACAATCTTCTTCATCCAAATCTATCTAGTTCATTGCCTCAAGAGCCACCCGACATAAGATTGGAAGAAAGGACTGGTTCTTAAGCTTAGATCCTTTATCCACAAAGAATCACATTTCTTTGGATGATGCCACTTCCTAATAATTTCAAGGAAAAAAGAAAATCAAGATGCCTCTTGAAAAACATGACTATGCTATCATGAGATTCCTACATGTTCTAGGACTTAGTAAGAACCTTCTATGCTAATTCAATCAACTGCTAGAACATGATTTGAAGGTTGAATTTGATTTTAGAATTGGCAAGAAAGTTTGCCTCATAAGGAACACAAAGAGAAATCATAATATGGTTAGAGGATTACTATTTTTTTTTTATCATGCATAAGGAATTACCAAGATGTTTCAACTTTACTTTATCCCATGCAACAATTAGACACTCACTGGAAAGGATTAAAACTCTGTAAAATTTTGGCACCATAGATACATGAACACAAATTATGGATATCTTATTTCACTTAGCCAACATAATATGGTTAGAGGATTACTACATATAAAGAATAACATTGATGTTTTCTGAAGTTTTCTAAGTAAAGCAACATAGAGCACCATTACCAAAAATTCCAAATAGAGCTAAATGCTTATTAGAATTGGTTCACAAAAATATTTATGGAAAAATGACTGAAACCTGTAATGGATATCAATATTTTCTACTCTTTATTGATAAATATTCATGTTAGAGGTGGATATACTTTCTGTTATCCCAAATTCATCTCCTCAGAAAATTTGGTCAGAATGAGACCTACATATGAAGAAAACATGAAGGGAAACGATTCAGACCCATGAGCACGAGTTCCAGAACCAGGCAAAGGAAAACAGAGGCCCAAAAGAGTCAAATCCGACCTTATATAGGAAGAATGAGAAGAAACATATCTGTCAAGGTGTTTCCATGTTTTAACCTATTTTAAAGGCTACAGGCGGGCTCGTAAATAGAATAGTAGGATCAAAGAAGGAGGAGACAGTTTCGAAGAGGCCAGATGCAAGAAACAGAAGAAACGGTGAAGTTTTGAAGTTTTCGAGCTCGAAAATAGTTCGGGAAAGGGCCTAAAAAATTGGCTAAGTATAGAAGTGCCAAGCGGAGAATTCAAAAAAGAAGGCTCAAACATCATGAAGCTTCTCCAAAGATGAATTCATCAAACAAGCATCGCATCTCCATGTCCTAGGCCGAAATGAAGACAGAGTTAAATGGTTGAATAGAGTCAAAGGCAGATGGAGCGGGCCTTAAAATTGACTAAGTATAAAAGTACAAATGGAGAGTGCCAAGTGTTAGCGTAGCGCATCTCCAAGAGTTGGTCCCAAGGCAGAGACCCAAGTGAGCGCGAGCTCACCACGTAGCCCAAAGTCAATAAGTAAGAAGGAGCGTTGAAAAGTCCACAAAGCAGTGGAGGCTGACAAGTGTCAACCCGACACTCTTCCAAAGGCAAAATTTGGGTCAGATTTGCAAACATGTGCGGTGCCTCCACGTGTCCTCAAAGGGAGCAGAGTTAGTTGAAAGTCAATGCATAAGCCAGGCCGACAGAGGCTGTCAAGTATCTCAATGGCGCTGATTCAAGGGTAAAATAGAGAAAAGGTTCCCAAGTGAGCGCCAGATTGATGCTTGTCCCAGGGGAAGGCGGGGCGTTGGGGAAAAGTTAGTTTTTTTCCCTTTTCCCCAAAAGGAGTAAAAGTTACAAAATGGCCCATGACTCTGCCAAGGGAAAAGTCAACATAGACCCGAGTCAAAGCCAAGGTGGGGAGTCGGGGAAAAAAGTGAAATTTTTCCTTTTGTCCAAAATGCATAAAAGCAAAGATGGAAGCGCATTTCCTAGCCAACCAAAAGGAGCCACGTTCCATGCGGAGCTTCGGGGTCGCGGAGTTTTCTAGATTTTGTGATTTTCACGATAAAGGAGAAAAGTTAAGTTCTGAGCCCATAGCCTTGATTTTTGTCCCAATCTGGCCGCCGCGTGTCCCAATCCAAAAGGGGGACCCATTTTTCAAATCATTTTCTTGCCCATTTGTACAGAATCGATGCAAAAATTCAAAGGGGCATATCTTTCGACTCAGGGCTTGAAATATAGAAAATTTGACACCGTTGGAAGCGTCTCAACATCCTCTACGCCATGGAAGGATTAAAAATTCATTTTTTGTAGGCCCTAGTAGGTAAAACAAAGAAATTTTTTCCAGGCCATTAATGCAGAATCCAATCTCTTCAACTACCAGATTTGATTCGATTCAATTTGCTGGGGAACCAGAAGCAACATATTATGGGCAGATTTGCAAAAGGCATTGATATTTAGTGGTTGAGCTTTCAAGGTAGGATTCAATGCGTATCTCATGGTGGTTGGAGTAGGATGCAAATTTTCGCTCTTCTCTCTCTTTTCCTTCTATATATACTGTAACACTTCTTTTTTGAAGAAGAGAGACATTTTGGGCATAGAGAAACTTTGTCAAATTTGTTTCTCGACGCCATTTTTGAGTAGTGAACCTTCTCCCACGCTTGACAAATGTATTTGTGCCTCTATTTCATAAATGTAATGGTCTGTGCACCTTCTAGAGCAATAAAAAACGTGTTTTTGTGGAGTTCTTCAACCCTTTGCATCATTTTGTTGTTTCTCCGTGCCTCTCCCTTTCAGTCTTGGTTTTATGTGTATGTATTTCACATTTGTAGGTGTAGGATGTTGTGTTTCATGGAGTTTAATGGATGATTTGCAGATCTGGGCCGTGTCACTTCTGTCTGACCTTCCTCATCTCCATTTTTCTATTTCTTTCTCCCTCAACAGAATATCTCGCTTCCTTTGCTAGTGTATCACTGCTTTAGTGTAGGCACTATTTTTCCTTCTTTCTCTCTCATTAGTTCCTTGGAATGGTTAGATTAGGTTAGATTTAGTTTTCCTTCACTGGAGTAGCTCGTGGCAGGTAGTTTAGGAACAAGAACCAACTTTCTCTAGAGAGCTTTCCCACTTTTGCAAGGTCCCACACCTTGGGGAAAGTTTGATGTTATGCAATCACACCAAATGAGTTTACCTTAGAAAAGTAGACCCATAACTCATTTGGGGGTGCTGTGATTTCGCACTAACACTTTCTACAAACAAAAATGATTTTAAAGATTTCAAGCAGTCCAAGGTACTTTTTGAAACTCAAACTTGTTGGAAAATCAAAGTAATCCCCTTAGATGGGGATGGAATTCCCCAGTAATGTAATATCCACATATTTGAAAGAAAATGGTATTCATTTTCATATGAGAAAATCCTACAATCCAAAAAATAATGGTGTTATAGAGAGACTAAACCATAATATCATGGAAATGGTGCATAGTACGATAGAGGATGCAAGTTTGGCAGGAACATACTGGGTAAAAGAAGCAAAAATAGTGGCATACCTACTAAATAGGTCACCAACATTTCCATTTGATAACATGACTCCACAAGAAGTATGGTCGGGGAAGAAACCATTAGTAAAGAATCCATGGGTTTTTGGAAGAAAACCACACATGCTGATCCCCAAATATAAAAGAACCAAGTTGTAAAATTTCACACCTTAGATCCTTCTTGGGTATGATGAAGACTTAATGGGATACAAAATTGTGGACTCAAAAACAATAAAGATCTACATAACCATGGATTTTGAGTTTGATGAGAAAATTGGCTCAAGTTCATTCTCCACAAATTCAAATACAAAGATCACAAAAAATAGACCTATGATGAGATTAAATGATGTAAAAAAAGGTGAAAATGATAGTAAAATTCAAGCTCCACAACCCACAACACACCACATACTAAGGTGGCATACATATTTTATTAGAGATACTAAACAAGATGGTGCTTTAACCACATCGACTTTGGGACCAAGAACTTGTAGAAAAGAAAGAGTAGAAGTCAACATGGTTGTGATGAGTTGAGTTGTTGAAACAAATGAACCCACCAAGGTTTGAGAAGAACTAGGGTCAAGACCTCAGGAAAAATCCACAGAGGTTGAATATTAGTCCCTGATCAAGAACAAAACATGGTAGCTTATAGATCTTCCACCTAGAAAGAGGCCAATTGGTTGCAGATAGAGTTTTAAAACTAAATATAAGGAAAATTGTAGTGTTGAAAAGAATAAGGAAAGGCTCATTGCAAAGGGATATGCACAAAGAGTAGGCATTGATTATGATGAGACATTTTATCCCACGGGCAAGATCAAAACCATTGGGATGATGTTTTCTCTAACTACACAATTTGGATGGAAAATATATCAAATGGATGTTTTAAGAGCCTTTCTCAATGGTAATATTCAAGAAGAAGTCTACATGAAATATTCAGAAGGTTTTGTCACTCCAAATTAAAAAAAAAAGTTTTAAAACTCATTAAGTCACTATATGGTTTAAAATAGGAGCATCAAAAATTGTACATCAAGATCGATGAACATCTTATTCAAAATGGATTTAAGAGGAAACCCCATGATCCCAATATCTACCTCAAACAACAAGAGGCAGTTGTTGATTGTTATAGTCCATGTCGATGATCTTGTAATCACTAGAAGCTTAGTGATTATGATTGATGCAACAAAGAAAAAATGTAGAAGATTCTTTGACATGACAAATCTTAGGATTCTCCACTAATTTTTTAGATTGGAAGTATGATAGCAAGAGAATCCATTTTTTTGAGTCAAATCAAGTATGTTAAGAAAAATCTCAAGAATTTAAGGATGATGGACTAAAAACTTATCAAAAAAATTCTTCTACGAGATGCAAATTGCCTCAAATTTGGAAACTAATTTACAACCATATTTTCTTTCTACCTTCTACTCAACTCATAACATTGGAAGATATATGCTATCACTTTCCTTCTTTGAGACTCAAACATTACTTTGATACCACTTGATGGAGTCATGGGTGGAGGGTTAAATTAATAATTATCCAACCATGTATCTACAACAACAATCATGCACAAAACTCATACAACAGAGTGAAATCACACAAGAAATATGTAGAACAATGATTTTATTGATTCATATTTTGAAATAAATCAAAATAATTTCCCCAAGTGCATATAATTAGAATAAGACCCCATTCTTTGATAACAATGAAATACAAACACAAACAATTTGTGGTTCCTTAATATAATATATTTTGAGATGATATATAATGTGTGATACTCTTTGATCTTTGGAACTCTTGAAATACTACCAAAATTTCCTACTCTCTTTTGAGCTAGTGTTAAGCTAATTAATTTGCAATGTGGGATGAGTGATATTTTCTATCTAGGAAGGATGAAATGTCTTGGAAGTGAAAAAAATTGTAGCACACTACCCTATGCACATGTAATGGGAATCTTGGGCCCAAGCATGAATTATTTAACCTTTGAATTTTATAAGGAATTGCGTAGATGATCCCTTTAAGATAAGTGTGGCAAGATATATGTGATAGAATTCAGCACAACCTCAAGCATGATCATCCCTAAGACCAATAATATCATGTATGATGTTATTAGTTGGCATGATATTCAAATGTGCGGCCTATAGTAGAATTAGGCCACCTTTTAATGAATTTGATAGGTTACATCACATACGCTAATAGGAAAACACTTACGAATAGTGTGACATGATAGAATATGACTTGATGAAGCTCTAATACGAATTTGAAATCTCTTTGATCAAAAGTGTTACCACATAATAGAAATACTAGCTAGAAGTATGCATGTAGAAATACTCTAATCATTGCACTTAACCTACTCCTTAACCTTAATTACATACATGCACCTTGGATCTCACATTAGCATGATCCTTTGAGTATGTTTCTATTGGAGTTCACTAAAGATGTGGACAAATATGAAATAATATATTACACTAGTGAGCATTACATAACAACTATTTCTAAACTAAGAAAGGTAGTATAGTTTATATCTTAATGATGGATTGACCTCTCAGTCAAATACACCATTATAAGGAAGAAGGATATGTGTATTTAAATTCCATAAAACCATAGACACACATTCACACAAAACATAAAAAAAAGAAAACATTACACAATCAAACATGGTTCACTATCCATCTCCAATCAAGAGAGGCTCAAATGCATTAGGAGAATAATTGTTGTAAAATGTTCAAGACATTTAATAGTTCTACCAAACCAACTAATTTTTAAAGCATACACATCAACAAATGTGATGTGAGAGAACTTGTGTCACAGGATCCCCTAAGAAACTCTTACCAGCCATGGAGACATCTAAGCATGAAACTACCTAGCTAGACCCCACCTCCCTAATTTTCATACAAGCAGGACTGTTCACTTACAACACTAAAACTAACAAGGGTTGAATCCCTAGATAATATTCAAGCAAAAAGTGCAAGAAAATGGCTCAAAGATCAACCCCTATGACATCTTATATTCATGCGTGTATATCATTTTAATCCAATGTTTAGCCTCTTGGGCATAGAATAGATGATAAATCAAAACACATTAATATTAAGCCTTGTCACAATCTTTAACCTCCTGTAGGAAAAGGATTTGCATTTTCCTTATTGAAGAAATCTACCTTGGATCTGCTCAAGTATCTTAGAATAGGGTGAACAATGCCTCTCTTTATGTAACTTGGTATTGGCTCACATAATTCCTTTTATGTTTCACATTAGTGCATTTAATCTAACCCACATATCACACAACGAACTGTAAATTTTGATGCCCTCCATGTACACAAGCATAGGCTCTACTCAATGTTTATTGGTAACACATAACCGGATTAGAATTCACCTTGTACTTGGACCTGTACATCAGGTTCATACTTGGCCTCGTTCAACACCTTGCACATGACTAGTAAATAAGTGAAGCATGACTAGACATGTGAAACAATTGCCAACACAAAACAATGGTGAAATCAATATGCCAAATCTTCACAATGCTCTGTGATAACCCTATACATGGCTCCATGGTGGTCGGCAAGTCTCATCATACACCTACAACACCCCCACGACCTTATTTGTCATCAACAAACATAGCCATGCCACCGAGGGCTAGATGAATGCACCAGGGGTCACCAATCCTCTATCATAGCCTAAAGCTTGAAGGAAGACTCTAAAATAAGGCTTCCAAAGAACGACTATATTTGCATACATAGAGATTGAAATTTTGCTCAGTTGACTATCAATAACATTGGGCCACCTGTCAGACACAAGAGTGTTGCGATTGGTAAAAGAATCCAATGGATACTATCCTTAAAAGTATTATCCTGTATTATAGGTGAGAGAAACCCAAGAAATGGTGTAAAAAGTATTTGACAATCCATGGATGTGAGTGCTAAACCATTTGAACTTGGGAGATAAACGGTCAAGATGCATCAGTTTGAGATTGTAGGGCCAATGCGTAGCACTTGAAAAATTTACCTGCTAAAATAATTTAGGTGTTGCACACTTTTCATGCACTACCAATGAGAAAATGTCTTGCACCCCTGTCACATCCTCAAGAAACCAAGTCACATATAAAGAAGTTGGGCCTGCCATAATATGACCACACATATGCCATAAGGACCTTTAAGATTTGTTGCTAAGAGAGAACACACACCAGTGAAATAAGACCATGCTTACCATTGCCATCAAGGTGACATGTGGCAGGCTATAATTTGTTGTTTGATCCACACCAACCACCACAAGAAACAAGGCAATGCTGGGAAAAACATATGGGCCCCATTGATAACATCATTATAGGACATGTGGCATGATGCGAGTGATCCATACACACTGGCAAGTGACATTGAGTTATCAACTGAAGAGGTGGGCTAATAAGATGCTTCCATGCAAATGTGATATGCCACCTATGCGCTGAATTGGAGCAACCGCTAGTGAAAGGAGACACAACGAGCAAGTTGAGAGGATGTACGACAATGCACATGCGAGAGGAGAGGATCTAACAGTGCACAAGCATCACATTAAATAAAGGTGAGTAGAGGATATTTACCCGTTGTGCACTATGAATGGAGAGTTGACACATCACATGCTGAACAATGAGCGCAAGTGAACACATGACAAGTGAAAAGCAATAAACAATAAACATAGAGAGACTAGGGGTGAAGCCCAAGAGGCTGACGGGTGCAACACACTAAAAGCAATTGGAGAGACTAGCTAGGAAAGTAAACGAGAGGGAAAACAAATACATGTGTGCTATCAGTTATGCGTGTGTGGGTATTAGGTAGTCCATAATGAAATAGAAGAAATGCATTGGGTAAGTAAGGCAAGTATGACATATGAATTGTAGGTGCTGTATAACAATATAAATTTACGAAAATTAGGGCAAGAACCTATGGTATAAGGTTTTAAGGATCAAATCACCATGCAAACATGACCCAAGGAACCACTATAGATAGAAGAATCCCCTTAAGACATGTAATCACACCACCAAGACACATGAATAAGGGATGCAATTCTTAAAGTGCCATGCATAAACACTAATTGAAACATAAACACAATTGTAATTTTTTAACTTCTTCATATATAAATTATAATAGTTTATTTCTAATTAAAACCAAACAAAATGAAATCAAATTAAATTAAATTTATAAAAATGTGTGAATTCACAAATCTTTTAGCTATATCACAAGGAAAGGGATATGAAACAACATTAGCAATATATGGTTTCTAACCAATTATATGAGACAAAATCTACATACACTTATACAAAATCACATACCGAATCTGGAATGTGTGATTTAATCTCCAATGGTTGCCTTGTCATAGGCAAAGGATAATACAAGAGAAGCATACAAAATGGCAAGGTTAATTGTCAGCACTCCATTTACTTGAAGTGTTCCTCACCTTTTGTTTATAATCCTTTCTCCAACTCCTCCAGCTTTTCATTTCAAACATGCAGGTTCGTGAAAACAATTCAATGAAACGTCCATGCTATCATAAACTCTACACTGTATCCAAGTAATGATCTGCATTGCTCCCTCTGGTTTTGTTTTGAGGTCTAGAGTGCCAAATACTCGAAACAAAACAAAGAAAACCTTTCTAGAAATTGAAAAAAAAACCTTTTCCCTTCATTATTACTGCAGGTTTGACAGTATTATGGTGCAAGCCTATAATTCCAATTGCTTCATTTTGTATCACCAATAATCTCCACAAGAACATTCTCCCCGTTTAAAATGATGGAAACGGTTTGCATCTCTCAAAAGAATTTCTCTTGCAACAATCTTAGAGATAAATTTCGTTGCAGTGTGGCAATCAGCACACACCCGAAGGTTCTTAACAACTCTAATAGTTGTTTCAGGGGGTGTGTTTAACAAACCAAATGCAATCGCCAACTTTTCACTATGGTGGCAGAGAAATAATTCTTTTTCCTCCTCTTCGACATCATGAAGTAATTGCCTTGAATCTGAAAAATACCCTGCTGCCTTCATCTCGCAAGCCAATTTCTCCAACTTTGCATAGATCTCCCGAGTCTGTGGATGTGATCTGTCTCCCACACAAAAAACATGTACCGTATTTTGGCCTTCAATCCAACTACATCCAGGGATCTTTTCCATTCCTCTATCTTTCATCAATCTCCTTACCATTTGAACCTCACCCCACCAGCCCACTTCTGCATAGATGTTTGAGAGAAGAACATAAGTTGCAACATTTTTAGGATCCAAATCAAAAAGCAATGTCGCTGTAAATACTCCTAAGCCTATATTCACATGTGATCTACAGCCACCAAGAAAACACATCCACACAACCACCACAGGTTTAACTGGCATCTTAACGATAAAGTTTAGGGTGTCCTCAAGATAGCCAGCACGGGCAAGAAGGTCAACCATGCACACATAATGATCAATTGTAGGTGTAATGCAATAAGGGTTGCTCATGTGATTGAAGTATGTACAGCCCTCATCCACTAAACCTGCATGGCTGCATGCACATAGAACACAAGCAAAGGTTGTGGAATTTGGCTTTACACCTTCCAATTGCATTTGCTCAAAAGTTTCTAAGGCCTTTTCAACAAATCCATTTTGTGCATAGCCTGCAATCATTGCTGTCCATGAGAACACATCTCTTCGAGGCATTCTGTCAAACAGTTCACATGCCTTGTCTATGCTTCCACATTTTGCATACATGTCTACCAGGGCATTTGCAACTACATCTGACAAACTTTCTGTATCCTTTATGCTTTGATGGATTTCCATACCCTGTTCCAAAGCTCCCATTTGGGCACAGGCAGGGAGGATGCTGGCAAAGGTTGTGGAATCTGGCTTTACACCTGTCAATTGCATTTTCTTGAAAGTTTCTAAAGCCTTTTCAACAAATCCATTTTGTGCATATCCTGCAATCATGGCATTCCATGAGACCACATTTCTTTGAGGCATTTTATCAAACAGTTCGCGTGCCTGTTTAACAAATCCATTTTGTGCATATCCTGCAATCATGGCACTCCATGAGACCATATCTCTTTGAGGCATTCTATCAAACAGTTCACGTGCCTTTTCAACAAATCCATTTTGTGCATAGCCTGCAATCATTGCTGTCCATGACAACACATCTCTTTGATGCATTCTGTCAAACAGTTCACGTGCCTTGTCTATGCTTCCACATTTTGCATACATGTCTACCAGGGCAGTTGCAACTACATCTGATAAAATTCCTCTATCCTTTATGCTTTGATGAATATCCATACCCTGTTCCAAAGCTCCCATTTTGGCACACGCAGGAAGGATGCTGGCATAGGTTGTGGAATCTGGTTTTACACCTGCCAATTGCATTTGCTTGAAAGTTTCTAAAGCCTTTTCAACAAATCCATTTTGCGTATATCCTGCAATCATGGTATTCCATGAAACCACATTTGTTTGAGGCATTTTATCAAACAGTTCACGTGCCTTTTCAACAAATCCATTTTGTGCATATCCTGCAATCATGGCACTCCATGAGACTGCATTTCTTTGAGGCATTCTATCAAACAGTTCACGTGCTTTTTCAACAAATCCGTTTTGTGCATATCCTGCAATCATTGCAGTCCAGGAGAACACATTTCTTCTAGGCATTCTGTCAAACAAATCACGCGCCTTGTCTACTCTTCCACATTTTGCATACATGTCTACCAGGGCAGTTGCAACTACAACATCTGACAAAATTTCTGTATCCTTTATGCTTTGATGGATGTCTATACCCTGTTCTAAAGCTCCCATTTTGGCACAGGCAGGGAGTACGCTGGCTAATGTAAACTGATCGGGTTGGAGACCTGTTTCTTGCATACGGTGAAACAGTGCGACTGCCTCGTGAGGAAACCCATGTCTTCTGTACGCTGCAATAATCGTATTCCATGAATAGCCATCTCGATCTTTCATTTGTTCAAACACTTTACGGGCATCCAGCAAACTTCCGCAGTTGATATACATGTAAATAAGTTTATTATGAAAAGTTGTGTGCATAGCAAATGCAAATTGCCTGTGAGCGATGAACGAGTGGAGTTTTTTCTCTTGTGAAAGCGAGTTGCTGAGAATACTGTTATGCAATAATCGAAGATATGTATAGTCTTCAGGGGGGTTGTGTGTAAGCAGAATATGCCGCAGATCCCGCAACATAATGACACCAGATAATCAAATTACAAGGTTACCAGTCTCATCGAATCTCAATTTTTAGCACAAATACTGTGTGTTTTCTTCTGCGTTGATATCCAGTGTAATTTGGCCGATAGTTTGGTCGATATAGAAACCACTTCTTCGTTACAATTGTTTCTATGTTTTATCCTCCAATTAAATTAACATTTTTAATATGAGGTATATAAATTCACGTGGGATACTATTAATAAATTATTTAATTAGTTTTAATAAGAAGATGTATTACATATTTGTATAATGAAAATAATACAATCTTATAAAAATATATTAAATTTAAAAGTAGAAATATTTGTAAATAATAAAAAATTAATGATTTGTGTTTGAAAAGGTATTTAAGGTGATAAGTTGTAAAAGATAAGTATCAACATCTATTTATAAAGTATTGATATGCACATATAACCATCAAATATTGAACATTTTAGATAAAAAGTTATTTTTGGATTTTGAAAAACAATGTTCGCTTTATGAACTCTATTAATATAAAATCTATCTTGTTAATCCCAAGATATAACTCTACCAAATCCACCCTTACAAACATTTATGTACAATCATTGAACTTTGATCTCTATTATACCCAACAATTGTACAAAAATATTAAATCAAATTCACTATTTTTTAAATGCAGAATTTAAGCACAATTTGAAAATCCCTCCAAAATTTGAATAATCCCTCCGATCCCAAAAATCAACCCAATATACATTTGAATTTCATAAAAAATTATCAATTAGAGGCATGAGGACATCTAAATGTTTCATTGAAACCTTGTAAATTACATATTCATACTACAATAATAATCTTATATTGGTTGTTAGATGGATTGATATAGGCATCAATAACATTTAACAACAAAGGTTGTAAGTAAAAGAACGAGTTTTAAATTTCTTCACAATATCCTCTCTAGAAAATTAATATTTTGTCTTGTTGGAGACTTTCATGATCCACTCTCAAGTCTAAATGGGTGTTTTTTTGGTTAGTTTGGAATATAAGCCTTTGAAAGTGTTTAAATTATATTGAGCTCCTTATTGTAAGCCAATAAAAGCATTTAAATCATATTGAGCTAGTCTGTTTCAGTCATATTGTCTAGAACACCAAAAGAATTAATTAACAAGAAGAGCCAAATTCCATATGAGATAATGTAGCTTGCACTTTTTTACTACGAAGATGATTTCATGGCAGTGATTGGACTTGTGTGAGTGGAATTTCATATTGTTCCACTGTCTCTCCTATTTCCACAAGCTTGATTTTTATTTGTTAAAACAAGAGGATTTTGCACTTTTGTTACATTTTTGGGATAGTCATTATGGGTGGATGATTTAACTTGGAAATGAATTAAAACAAGTGCAACTCTCCATTCAATCATGTGAGATGTTTGTGTATTTCTCTTTTCAATCTAGATTACACAAATCTTCATGTTTATCAAATGCATTGCAAAACACAAGAGCATACAAACAAGATTATACAAAAACATATTTTTAATCTAAGGATGGGTTCTTCATATGAATTTAAAGAGGCAAAGGAATTATAATATAGGCATAATGCATCGTAGCTTTTGTAACTTAATTTAATATTAGCTCAATATCGTAATTGTTAGCTCTTGTTAACATGCTAACATGAAACACACAACATTTTTAGAAGCTTACAAAATTTGAAGCTAAAATGTTTCAACAATTTGAAACTAAAAAGAAGGTTGAGAGAACTTTTGAAATTTAAGAATGTAGTGCTATTATGTTAAAAACTATGGTTGTAAGGGATTTTTTATATTTTCTAATACCATTTCTAAAATAAATACAATTTTCTAGCACTTATGATGGTTCTACTTATCTAAAAATCTTGATCAAAATATATTCATACGTTCATCTGTTGAAATTCTAGTAATTGGTCAATTCATACATTGTAATTCAAGCTACATCTACAGTAATACATTTATACCTTCAACCTTCCAAATGCACATATATTGAAGGGAAGAATTTTCATTTGTATATTTTACTAAGAATCAATACCATCAATTTATGAACATTTGGTAGGTTGCAACTATGCTATACTTTTCAATGAGAATTAACTATCAGAGAAAATTTCCACCTCAATTATATGCATTGACGGATATTATCTACTACAATTTACTTATTTCCTTATATTGGTAACATGTTTTATTTGCATAAATAATTTTTTCATGCATACCAACATGGTACAAAATTGAAAGAATCCACTCTCCATGTCACTAATGGAAGCTAAAAGAGGGGTGTCAAATTGGCATATGTATTTGAATCTAAGGAATAAAATAACATTGTGAATCAAGTAGAAAAAAATGAGTCCAATCCATCTCAAGATAATTATTCTGTAGACACAAAATCATGCACTTTGGGTAATTATCTAGTCTTGATCGCATACTACTATTCATATGGTTCCTAAGTAAGAAAAGTACTGATTAACCCATGTCTTTGGCCACCTTTCTTTGTTGTATGCTTTTGCTTTCAATCTTGCACTCTTACTTGCTCAGTCTACCTTTTTACCTTTCGGTATTTGTCATTATGGACACCAGTGCCCAGCTAGGATGTCAGCGCCAAGCGCCCCCACCCCTCTAGGCGCCCTTGTCCTCTTTGCACTTTTGTCACACTTTTTGGGTCCTTTCTAGCCATTTGAGAATCTTATCTTTTTGGTAGTCAACATTTCGGGGTTAATTACGAAATTCAAGTGAGGGAATCATATAAATAGAAAGTTATGTGATCATAATAAGGGACCAAACACTAAGCACTATTTATCATCACCTAAGGTTGCATCCATCAAGGCACCTATAACTCCATTTGCATCCATATAGCTCCATCACAAGGGACAAAGCCTGGTTCTTCTGCATCACACATCATAGGAGGGGAGTCTATTGTTTCCATGCACACATTATTTACACTCTACATCTAGCTACTTGCTCGCTACTCACAAAGTGCGACATGCACAAGAGAAACCTAGGACACAATTCTGCACATACACACAAAACTACATTGGGCATGCGATGTAGTGCAACTCTCCGTAGTAAGTCCATCATTGTGGCAATCGAGGACAGTCTGACCCCTCATTTTGTATCTTTCTTTTTTAGGATTTGATGTCTATTTTAGGGTTTTACAGGTGCTTTCTTCATTGCAAGTTTACGACCTCGACGATCTCACAACAACCTTGAGTCGATTAAAGGAGAATAAGTGTGAACCCTTTGCAACACCCAAAATGAGGTTTTCCGAGCATCTACGCAGACCAGAGCGCCCTGAACTCAGACCAGAGTACCCCAAGCGCCCCCATCCTTTCTCCAGGTGCCCCAGTCTAGCCAAACCACTCAGATCTGTAATTTTACAGACTCATGTGTGATGGTATTCCATCCCTGTGCAGCCGGTCTCCATTGCGACACCGTCCAACAATCTCTGTAAATCAACTAAGAATTTTTTAACCCTCTTTGCAATTAGGGCTTCATTTATTCATTGCTTAGTTGTTTGGGTATTATTTCAGTATTTCATTGCTTATTTATTTGCTGCAAACTTGCATTTAGATTAGGCTATTATTTACATTTTAGTATAATTAGAGTCTACTCCATCACAAGATGTTGAGAAAATTTTAATGTAAATGGAAAGTGTATTGGTGCATAAAATGCAGTTTACTTAAAAAAGTATTGGAAATAAGATGTCTTGGCAGGAGTAGTAAGGGATGCTTACAAAAAAGGATTCCAATAAGGACTACTACAGAAAGTAGGGGATGCATGCAGATTCATTGTTAAACTAGTTGATGTGAGAATGTGGGCCAAGATGAGCACTGATAAAATACAAACACATAAAGAGAGTAATGTTGCAAGAGATAGGAATCAAACATGAGCAAAAAAATAACTTGTATATTCAATCTATGAGGAAATAAATTTTACAAGAGGTGTATAAATAGGAAGTGGGGAAGTTTAACCACCACCTAAAAATGTGGAGAAGTGATACTCCCATCTATTCTAGCTTCACCTAAGCAATCTAAATACATGTGTAGGAAAAACCATCCAGTGAAATAAAAAACCTACATTAACACCCCTTAAGCGTAGCTTAGGTGGGTAGAAGAAATAGGTTCTAGAAATAAAGCTTGATGAGGAACCTGAGTACAAAGATGATCCAAAGGAACATCATTGAGAAAAAATGGTCTATGAATTTATCTAGATTTTTCACAATTAAATGTATTGCATAGAGTAGATCAAGAGCTTTTCGATGGTATCTTATATGTTGAAAAAAGAGGTCGTATGTAAAAGATATAGCACACTAAAGTTTTTGTCTTGAGTACTGGTGAAAATATTGGACTGTGCATAGGTTCGTGATGACATGGATGCGTGCACATCCACCAAGTGGACCAATGAAATGATGATAATTGGAAATGTGGTATGGAATAAAAATGTGTTTTGCACCTTCGGTCTTCGACACTTGTTATCAGATGGGTGGGCCCCGTTATTTGCAATCTGGGGGACCTCAGCCAGGGTTGACACACTCTTTTTTCGAAGGGGTGTATTTTCCTCCATTCTTCATATCACTATATTGGAGCTTATGTATATAAGTGCTCTTTATATTTTTCCACTTGATGCATATGGGATATATATTATAATGTATTGAAATTGTGTTATGTATTGCTTTGTATTGTAATTGAGCTTCCTTGGTGACAACTTGACTCAGCGAGTCGAGTTACCCCTAGTTCTATCGACCAAGCTGACCTGCCACCCATCTTGCTTAAACACCAACTCACCATTTTCTGCTTAACTGCCAACTCACCTTCTTAGCTTACCAACTTAGCTTGTCACAATGGAACTACTCAACTCCCAAGCCACCTTGCTTGCCAACTCCTCAACAACCAAACTCATCACATCCTCCCAACATAGCTCGCCATTCCACCGACGAGCCCAACTTAACACACCATCCCACTAACCTTGTCAATGTGGCATGAAAAAAGTGGTCCGAAGACCAACCAAACTCACTTGTCATCTTATTTTAAACAAACCTTCCTCACTCAACGCGAGCAATGTGGGATCTTTCCCCACAATAGTAACAAATGTTATGGAGAAGGTTAAGGGGGTTTAATCCGTTAAAAAATTCCCGTTATTTATCCTAAAATTATAGCTCACAGTAGAGTCATGCGGTGGAAACATGTTATAAAAAGGGAAATTATCTATTTGTAGAGTTAATTTAGATAGACTGTGTAAGCCAAAGAGGCAACATGTAGGGTTTAGAAGCATTTTGGAGTGAAATTTCCAAAGGAAGCTATGGTTCTTTTTGTAGGGAGAATATTGTGACAAGGCTTCGAAGGTATGAATCACTTTATACACCATTATATGTGTTTTTAAAGTGATTTTAATAGATCGGTCCCATTAAAATGCACCTAAAGATGCAGGCTTTATGCCAAACTTCATTATCAATGGATGGTGTCATTGTTCTTACATTTTACTTATGGTTTTTCTGATTCCACAGTCAAGTTGTAGATTTTTAAAAACTATTAAATTATGGAAAGGTCGTAATTTTAAATTTATCTAAAAAATCATCGTTTTAATGAAATTTTTGGTGTGTGTTTTTTAAATTGCTTATGATTTCGGATCATTTGGTATTAGAGATGGTCCATGATTAGTTTAACAATTGCTTTGGATTGCAAGTTTGTGTTGAATGCTGACAAGGTACCGTTCTAGAAAAGGTGAAGGAGAATTAGTAGGTGTTGATCCAAAAATTGGTTCAAGAAGGTCATGAAGCATAGAGATGGTCGAGGAAGAGAAGAAGAATTTTGAAAATACTTTATACAAATGAAAGAGATGGTGGTGTTTCACCTGTTTCTTAGATCATTTTTTTGAAGTGTTGACGAAACAAATAGGGTAACGGGCGTAGGAGGAATACCTTCTTCAAATGTTGGTCCATCATGGGTTGTTGCGCGCGTATGACTTCCGAATCCACAAAATAATTGTGAGAACTTCCTTTTGGCTAGGAGTTTGAACTACCTCTAAATGGAAAACTTAAGACCACCAAAAGGAATTAAACAATATGGGCAGTGAGACTGCCTAGCGTATGCTAGATTCGGGAAGAAAAAATGTTTGATACTTCCTAGATGGCTGTCAGTCCACTCATTTTAAACAATTTAATGCTATAAACAAAGTAAATACTATTGTAATTTGAAATGATTTAGGTATCTCACTTAAAACACAATAAGAAATAGATCTAATCTAACAGGCTAAGCTAGAATAGAATCTAAATCTTCTTGGATTTTGTTTTTGATCAAATGATTATATGCAACAAACCATTATGTTCTAGGTTTTGACAGGTTTGGGACAAAGGTCTCGGGTAGATACACAGTTGGATGAGGGTGAGATGAAATTTGGTGGGTAGGTCTCTGTTCTTCACTGTATGGGAAAATACAGAGACCGATGTACAGTTATTTGAGTAATTGACGGTACGGTTAGATGTAACCGGTACCGGTTACTGTGGAAATCTGGAAATGCCACAGGAACAAGCTTTGGAGTCTCCTTTGTGATTGCACAAAGAACTTTGGTTGGTCGGGATGAAGTAAAAGGGTGATTGGGGTAGGCTTTGGTGAGGTTTTAATGGGTATATGGAGGTAGAAATGTTGGAGAAGGTCAATAGGTGGCTAGGTAAACAATCAGATGATAAAATGACGATGAAATGGAATAAACCAGAAAATTATTACGTTATACTTACTTAGATTCTAGTCTTGAATGCCTGTGAGTGAGGGATGGAGGTGCTGATGAGAGGTTTGAAGGTTGCAAGTGATCACCAATTGAAGGAAAGATAAGAAAACCAATATCTTCTGCATGGACTAAGCATGTACATTCCTCTTTGCTTGGTTAGATCAGATCATGGCTGGGATGGCATGATGTAGGAAAAGAAATGTTTGATCTCACCTTCTTGCATGTAAGCATTCTCGCTGGATTTCACTCTCTGAAGATGTGCTATCTCAAGCTACGAGATGTGTTCAAATGTTTCTGCTTTTTTCTTCTAACTTCCAACTTCCAACTTAAGCAACCTTTAGAATAAGGTTGTTTTGGGGTGCAAAATTGTAGGTAACCGAAAAATGGTAGATTCCATTTGCTATAACCGGCGACGGTTAGGGGTAACCGGCATCAGTCAAGGCGGGATTTCCTAGGTTTACTAAACTTGTGGAGATCCTTTTGGGAATTCCTCGGATCTCATGTCGTTAACCCGCGGATTAGACTAGGTAGCTTCTTGTTAGTATGCGAGAATGTCGTTAGAGGGAATTGTTAGGCATTGATTTTTTGGGTTTGGGTATTACTAAGAACATGTCTTAGGTTGAGTTAGGGTTGGTGAGGTTTCTAAGTGAACTATATGTGTGGATATTATTTTAAAGAAGGTGATTTAAATAATAAATATAGATCATGGATAACGCATTTGAATTGTAATTAAATTAATGATTAGTAGGTTGAAAGGGGCCATGGCTAGGTGAATGTGATGAAGGGTGTTTAGGATTCGTCGAGGTCTACCAAAGGAGAGTGTGACCTAATTTTAGTGTATACAGGTGGAGGAATTGTATTGAGATTGGTAGAAGAAAGTTGGAGAAAGAAGCCAAGAAAGGTAAAAGGAAAGAAGAGTCTTCTTCTTCAACTAAATCCGATTCTTCATCTTCAAAAATTGGTAAACCAAAATATGATTTTATTCCTTCATTAAAATTGGATATTAAGTTTGAATTTCCAATGCCTATAATGGAGAGCTTAATGTAGAAAAATTGGATAACTGGATCTAGAAGATTGAAGTATATTGCAGGATTATAAAAATTGTTTGATGATTAAGAAAAAATTCATTTGAAAACTCTTTGAATGGGTGACACAACACTCATCTAGTGGGAGAGTAATATTTAAGTAACCGGATAAGAAAAAATGTACATCAATATCTTCTTGGAATGATTTTGTTTTGATCTAAGACAACAATTTTATCCTTTGGGTTATATGCAACAAACCATGATGGATTAGAAAAGTTTAAGACAAATAAAGGGACAAAGTGTTCATTGATTATACACAAAGTTTAGAAAAAGATCTCTTATTCTTGGTATTTCTCTCCATACACAAGAAACACTGTTAAAATATATTGGTGGATTACATAGTTATTTGAGACATATGATTCTTGTATGCTTAATCCTACTAATCTTGATGAAATGGTATGTGTGTAAAGCCACTCATTTGGAAGCAAGAAGGAAAATGTCCAAGGATTCTTCCTCCTCAAAACACAAGAACAAACAATTCTAAAGGAAAGGAAAAAGGTTCGAAAGAACAAGGTAAAGGGAAGGGTAAAGAAAATAATAATTCTACTGTTAAGAAAGAAGATGAAAAACCATTTTGTAATCATTGTAAAAAGAATATGATGAATCTAAGTGTTAGAAGTTACATCCGGAATTAGAGCCTAAATGGTTTAACAATAAGAAAGGAAAAGATAAGAAAACCAATATTGTGGTGCAGGATCTTGGATCTAATTCTGGGATGAAACTAAGATCACAACCATGGGTTTAAAAGGTTATAATTCTTCCTCTTCTTCTAGCACTAGTTCATCTAATGTTGCATCTTCTTCTAAACAACAATCTATGCATGATGAAAAGAAAATAAATGATATTTTCCACCTTAGAGTTTGTTCTAAGCATACAAAAATATACACTCTATTTGATAGTGGATCTCAAGCTAATTTGATTTCAGAGGAGGTTGTGAAAAAATTGGGACTCAAACCAAACCACATCCTAAACCTTATCCTTTGGGTTGGGTTTGTGATGATGAAAAATTACAGGTAACGAAAACTTGTAGATTCAGATTTTCCATTACTGACAAGTTCATTGATGAGGTTGATTTGGATGTTGTTCCATTAGACATTTGTGGTGTTGTTTTGGGAAGTCCTTATCTTTATGATCATTAAATTTTCAATCTTCTACAAGGAAGAGAATAAATACTTTCTTGTTAAAGATGGGATTGAATACATTGTTAGAGCTCATTGTGTGAAAACAAGTCTTTCTTTGGTTACTGCAGGGAAAATGAAAAGGCTTGTAAATTCAAGAAATAATTTTGTACTCATGGTGATCAAAGCTAAAGAGAAAGATCATGAAAAAATTTTGAGGATTGTGATCCTAAACATCGTAATGAATTGGTTAAAATTGTTTCTAACTATGATGATGTTTTTTAGGATCCACAGGTCTACCTCCTAAAAGAGGGGTTCAACATGAGATACAATTGTTACAGGATGCACCTCTTCCTAACATTGGTATGTATAGATTGTTGTGGTTGAAAATGAGGAAATCAAGAATTAAGTGATGGAATTTTGGAAAAAGGAGTTATCCGTCCAATTTCATCTCCTTGTGGTTCACCTATCATTTTGGTGCCCTAAGAAAGATGGCACATGGTGGATGTGTGTTGATTTTCGGAGTTGAATAAAATCATGGTGAAAAATTGTTACCCTCTTCCTTGCATTGATGATTTATTGGATCACATTGAAAAATATTGTTTATTTCACTAAGTTAGAATTAAGAAGTGGTTATCACCAAGTTAGAATCAGTGAAGGTGATATTTGGAAAACTACTTTAAAACAAAATATGGGTTTGTTTGAATGGCTTGTTATGCCTTTTGGATTGTGCAATGCACTGGATACATTCATGTGTATGATGAATGATGTTTTTAGGCCATTCATTGATGACTTTGTGATAGTCTACTTAGATGATATTATGATTTTCATTAAATCATGGGATGATCATGTGTATTCATTTATATTCAGAAAGTATTAAATGTTTTGAGAAAGGAGAAACTATATGATGAAGATGTCTAAATGTGAATTTGGGAAAACATATTTGATTTATTTGGGTTATGTTGTGGGACATGGTGAATTGAAAATTGATCCTGCAAAACTTGATCTCAATTTTTAACTGGCCTAAACCCAATAATGTAATAGAAGTTAGAATATTTCTTGGTGTAGTTCAATACTGGAGAAAATTTATTCTCTAACTTCTCATTTATTGCATCCTTCTTTGCATTATTAACTAAATTAAACATGTCTTTCAGTGGGGAGGCAAACATTAGAGAGCTTTTTATACACCGAAAGAAAAATAAGTACTTCTCCTGTCATAGCACTTCTAGATTTACAACAATCATTTGAGATCGAGACAAATTCCAATGAATATGTAATGGGGGATCTCTTGATGCAGAACATAAAGCATGTTTGTTACCATTCTGAGACCTTCACAAACACGGTAAGAAACTATCCAACCTATGAGAAAGATGTTGGCCATTTGGGGTTAGCGAACATAAAATGGAAACCTTCACTTGATGGGTAAGGAAACAGTCATGGTCGTCATGTGATTCTCCCTCCATGTATTCATAGTGTCAAACATGTTGATTGAGTGGTTTGGTGAGTTTTCACATGGTGTCTTGGAGCATGGTTAAGTGAGATAAGTCATGGTTTGGGTCTTCCTACTCAATGTGTTTTGGTTGAGTGTCATGAGAGTCAAGCATGGTCATAATGATGTGTTTCAGGATGGTTTATATGAGTTTGTATGATGTTAACATGGTCAATTCATGAGTTGGATTCATGGTTGATTCAGGTAATTCCAAGCTTGTTTCTAGCCATGGAAGCATGCAGTAATGGTAAGGAGGGTGAGTGTTGAGTCTCATTTAACCTTGTACAAGCCTATGGAAAAAGTGTTGCAAGATAGTTTACCTGAGGTGTATGGTGAGGTTCAAGTTAGTAACTCAAAGGTATGATGCATATTTGAGGTCCTTGGGAAGAAAACATTGAGAAGTAGGCAGGTAAACATGGGTAAGTCGCAGTGGCTGGAGATTTTAGGAATATCTAGGATATGTGGTGAATTATGATAAGTTATAGGATGTTTTCATGGTGCTTCATGCCAATTTCAAGTCAAAATGTTGAATAAATTTCAAGTTATGCAAGTTTTGGTGAAACCAAGTAAGTAAAATGTGTTTTTAGAACAAATATTGACCTTCTGATGCTCATGTTATGAAATGTATGCTTTGCATGGGGAATTGATATCTTTGGGGTATCAACTTAGGTCAGTTATGAATATTTAAAAAATAATGAGGTGGTTTGATCGTCATGTTTATGAACGATTGTTAAGAAGATAAAGTGGTTTGAAACCCTAGCTAGGAGAAGCTTGCAAAGAAGTGAGTATACTGAGATTGTTTTGATTCCTTTTGAAAAAATTGATGATTGTATGTTGCATATTACTCTTTTATTTCCAGAAAGGTATGTTAGTGCTTGTTACAATATGTGGGCCCCACTTGAAATTTGCTTGTTTATGAAGGTTGTAGTTTGGAGAGATGTTTGCCCAATGAGGTATGAACTAAATTGCCATTTATGGAATCATGGAGTTGATCTAGATGTTAATGAATTTTTCAGGTCATGGTGATCACAGTGAATTTTCAAAGTGTGCACTATTTATGAAGACTGGTTTTTGGGGCAGTTTGGAGAAGCCTTCAGTAAAACTGAGATTGCAGGAGCTACAGGGGGAGTTACAGACTCCATTCAAGTTGTGTTGTGAAGCTGGTTTAGATATATTTATAATTGGTATATAAAAATTTAAGATCATATATGGTATGTGAAAAGTTATGACCTGTTATTTTAAGGTCAAATCTAGAAGGTGCTCATTCGAGCAAGGGTGCCTGTGCAGCTACATGAGGTAAAGTGATGACTATGACTTCTTCATGATTGGTGTAGGTTTCTGAGGGATTATAAATCATTGTCTAAGTGTGATTGAAAATGATTTGTTTCAGTATGTAATTGATTTTTGGTATGTTGGAGCAAGTTGGGCTAAGTGTCAGTTCTTGAGTCTAAGAAGAGTTAAAAAGTAGTTTGCAGAGACATGGACCTGTTTGAAGGCCTTAAAATTTCACTACGAGTTGGAAGGATTATTATATGTTATAGAAATTTAATTCAGAAGAATATTTCCAATGAGTTATGCTTGAGTCTTGGTGAGGTCATTTGATGTGTCTTTCATGGATTTTTCTGATTTGTGAAGAAGTTTGTAATGACAGTTTTAGGACAAGGTTGTACTTGCTGAAGTTTTGAGTTGTTTAAGGCATGAGATGGATGAGTTGAAGATTTATATCACCTAAAAAAATGAAGACGGATGAATTTGAATCTATTGGATTCATTTAGAGGTCTTGGAAGTGACATTAAGTGTGTTTATCAGCTATTTTATAAAATTAGGTTTTAGGAAGCTTGATTTGGTGAAGACAAATGATGTTGTGGTTTGAACCAGTGGTGATGTTTATGAATTATAACTTGCATAGATGTGTTTTAAAGGTATTTAAATTTCTCATAGAGTTGTATAATTCCATATTTGAGTTCATCTTGAGGGGTATTGAGGCCCAAAGTCAGTTTCAGGGTGTTGGAAACACTTGTTTGGTGAAGGCAATTAACAACTGGGTCCATTAAATGAAATGATTGATTTTTTCATGTAAATTGAGACCATGGATGATATGTAAATTTTAATTTTAAACATGTGTGATGATTTTTAATGAGATTTACTAAAAATAAATTTTTGGATTAGGAGATTTTTGTTATCCTCAATGCAAGGGTTTTGGGACGTTTGGTGCATGGAATGTTGTTTTTGGCTAGAGCCGACATACTTGAGAAGTCATATATGGCCATTGTAATTAATTTAATTTGAAATTAATAAAGGTGTATGGGTAAAATTTATCATGAGGGACTGACAAGTCCTTTGGTTAGAAAGAAGAAATGGCTATAAAAGTGAAGTTTGAACTCATTTGGTGAGCTAGGCCTGCATGGGGGAAAGTGTGACCTAGAGGAGATTATTTTATAGGTATGAAAGCATGAATTGAAGGATGATAGAGTTTGTTTCAGATTCATTAAGGTATGGCAACATGAGAGCAAGAAAGTTTAGAGATAATACAAGTTGAGAAGGAAGAAGATAGAACAAGTTTGATGCTCTAGGGTATGAGCTAGGGTTTATGAGTTGAATATGTGATCTCCATCAGTTGTGGCGGTAGCTATATCAGAGATAAAACAATTAGGTGGTGAGTTGGTGCTTGGTCATCCTAGGGGTTGTAGCCTCCTTGTGGAAGTGGTAAACTTCACTAAATTAGGGGTTGGTGCTCCTTGTAGGGTTGGTGTATACTAAACTAGGGGTTGATGTTGTCCTTGTAAAGTTGGTGCTTCACTAAATTTAATTTTTGTGTGTAATATCAAAAAATTTTCAGTGGGTTTTCTTCCAAGGTTTCCCAAGATATAAGTAGTGTTCTTGTGTATCTCTTGTCTTGTTCTTCTATATAGTGTACTCAATGCTCAAATAATATCGTACACATATGGTTATTGTAGTGAATGGTTAATGTGATTAGTCTTAATAATGAATGAAATGGTTTAAAAGTTAAATAGACTGATTCACCTCCCCTCTTAGTCTCTTGTGCTTCCAACAAAAGAGTTGTATGCTTTTGTGCAAAGTGTTAAAAGGCTTGAAACATTACTTGATGGGAAAGGAAATAGTAATTCATACAGATCATCAGCCCCTCCAATACCTCCAAATATAGACCAAGTTGTAACAAGTCTAGACACTTCCATTGGATGGGTTTCCTACATCAGTTTCATCTCGTGATCATGTATAAGAAAGGTATACAAAATAAGGTTGTTGATATGATATCTAGACGTCTAATTGTTATTGCATCTATTCTTTTACAACATAGTTCTCTAGCTCATGATAGTTATAAAGAACAATATGCTAATGATGCTGATTTTAAAAAAGTGTATGAAGATTTGATGAGTGGAAAACCAGTAGGAGAATTGGATTATCATGTGCATGATGGAATCTTGTATCATTCTGGTAAAATTTGCATTCCACAGGATGAAAGAGTGCATATGATTAGGGAAGCTCACACTTCTCTTATATCTGGTCATTTTGGTGTTGGTAAAACTAGTTGCACATTTATAGATGTATTGTTATTAGCCTCAAATACAGGAACATGTAACCAGATATATAAAAATATGTGTTCTTTGTGCCACGAGGAAGCCTAGCAACATGGAGTTAGGAATTTACACTCATTTTCTTGTCCCTACACATATTGGGAAAATATTTCCATGGATTTTGTAGGAGGTTTTCCCATGTCATGAAGGAAACACAACTATTTATATGTGGTTGTGGATAGATTTAGCAAAATTTGTGTTTTGATTCCTTGTACTAAACAAATTACTGGTGAAGGGAATACAAACTTATTCTTTCAGTATGTATGGGTTCATTTTGGTTTTCCCACTTCTATTGTTTCTGATCAGGATTCCAGGTTTCTTGGGGAATTTTGGTCTACTTTGTGGGATTTGATGGACACCAAGTTCATTTAGAAAAGCACTTCTTTTCATCCACATACTGATGCTCAAATATAGGTTGTAAACCGCACAGTGGTACATCTACTCAGGGGTTATTGTGGTAAAAATCCTAAGTTTTGGGATGAACATTTGTATTATGTGCAACATGCTTATAACCGTGCACTTCATTCTTCTACTATGAAGTCTCCTTTTGAGACTTGTTTTGGTTATCTACCTAAATCTCCTTTAGATTTCTCTTTTGGAAAAGAAATTGTTGTTAATGGACATAGTGATACTGATAAAGCTAAGTAATTTTCTGCAGAAGATACAACTGGTCCATCAGTTTTTCTAGAGAAAAATTGGTGAAAAGTCAAGAAAAATAAAAAGCTAGGCACAGATAAACATAGAAATGATCACAAATTTTAAGTGGGTGATTCAGTTTGGCTTCACATCAAGTAAGGAAATATTGACATGTGAAGGTAAAAATTTGAAACAATTTGGTATGGTCCATTCCGAATATTGGAAAAAGTTGGTTTAATAATGATTTCCGGTTATATTTACCTCCTTACATGTCAGATTTATTTAGTTGTAAATGTTGAAAATATGAAGTTGTATGAGCCTCCTATGATTATTGATCATGATGCTAATATTTTTGTACCTTCTGTTGATGATTTTTCTCCTGAGTATTTTGATGAGTTATAGGAATATGTCATTCTGGATAGATTTTTTTTGGCTAACTTCATTAGCAGACATCCTCTAAGCATTCATCCACCATTATCATGGTTTTTTTTTCCTCCCAACCTACTACCCTTCCTAGGGAAGAGGATCTTCTTAAATTCCTGCAAGGTGTGCCCTGCAAAGTCTCTCATTACCAATGTGTATCGTGTGATCGTACCCTATCTCTTGCAGAACTTAAGGAGGCTGCCTTTCAAATGGATCCTGATAAAGCCCTAGGAATTGATGGATTCCCCTCATAATTTTATCAAACCATATGGGATAGTCTTGATCTATACAACATCTATCTTGAGGCTTTTGCTTCCAAATCTTTTGGTGAATTTATTAACCAAGGTAACATCGAGTTTATCCCTAAGTTGGGGGACCCTAAAAAAATACCTAATTGGCGACCTATCAATCTACTCGATGTGTCCTACAAAATCATTGTTAGGATTTATCGAGCAGTATTGCAAATCTCCTTCCTTTTGTTGTCTACAGCAAACAAACATGGTTTATTAAGCACACATACATTCTTGACAATATTATTGTTATTTGGGAAGGAATGGAATGGGCTCGCCTCTCTAACCAGAAAGCCTTATTTATCAAAATCGATTATGCCAAAGCTTATGACTGAATTGAGTGGTCTTTCATTTTTGGCTATGATTCAAGCTCTTGGGTTTGGTCTGAGATTTTTCCACACTATGTAGACGCTTTTTAATAATTTTGGAGCCTGCATAACCATTAATGGAGCTCAATCTTATAGGTTTGGGTTGTTCAGATCCATCCGTCAAGGGTGCCCTTTGGCCCCTTGACTTTATGTGATGGCAGTTGAAGGCTTTAGCTACCTGCTAGCCTAAATCAGCTTCCCAAGGTATTGTCGAGGGGATTGCATTGCCAGCCATTGACCAATAGCTCATCGATGGACACTTTGCTGATGATTATTTTCTCACACTCCTTGAAGAAGAAAAATTTGTGCACACCGCCTTGGCATATCTCGAACACTTTCTGGCTTGGTCTTTGGTTCATCCATTCAATGGGATAAAACCCAGTGCTATTGGTAGTCACAATCCCTTATCTCTCCATGGTTAGAAAGTTTTGTAATGGATTTGGATCCAAACGGGAACTCAATTCAAATTATTTGGCATTTCATTTTCCTTCCAGGCCACCTTTATCAACTTTGGAGCTATGTTGTTCAACGAGTAAAGTGCAAAATATCCTATTGGATTACTGAATTGTTCTCTTTGGCAGGGAAATTTTAAATTTTCTCCAAGGTGCTAGATGCCACCCATGTGTACTAATCTCTTGATGGGATCCTTTTAATGCTACCTATACCAAGCTCAAAAAACTTCTGTTATATTTTCTTTGGGCTTATTATTAAGGCCACAAGGGGTTTCACAAAGTAGCATGGGATATCTACTACAGACCTAAAGAAGCTGGTGGCGTCGAGCCTGACTCGACATCAAGCTTCAAGGGCGAGCTCTCTGTGTTAAATGAATTATTTGTAGCCCAGAAGGGAATGAAGCCTGAAAGATTCTTCTTTGATATTACATCTAGCAAGGTTCTCCTTTAGGAAGACAAGTGTGGAAAGGCCTTAACATCCAATCCCTACTTCTCTGCTCATTTTTGTCAAAATTAGAGGTACTTTTATATCTCAAAGTATTTGGAAGTCCTAGGAATTGCTTAAATCACACCTTATTTGGAATTTGCATAAAGAATATGCATTCTTGCCATAACACTTCCTTGTGCCTCCTAGACTAGTTGGGGTATCAACCTCTTTAGTCTATTAGCCATAACTTCATTGCAGAACCTTTATGAGTTTCATCCAACATCAAAAGTGAGGAGGAGATCCAATTCAATATTTTGCAAAGATTGCACTTGCATTTTGTTTTGTTTTTTTATTAGTTGGAACATTTGCCAACCTTAGAGAACCTAAATGTAGCAAATAGATGTGTCAATAAAGAAATTATAATAAGATATTGCTTTCTAATTTGTTGTCTGATAATCTATACAATATGAAATCATGTCTAGCCATGTAAGTTATATCACCTTGCTCCATTTTGTTTGCAGAGCCTTTCGTAAATGCTTTTAGATGATGTGAATAGTACAAAACTATAATTATGCACAATAGTATTACTGAACCCAAACCAATACAAATAATTGCCGGTTTTGAGATGGATGTTGTTCAATTTTCTCATAATTTATTTCAGTTTCCTCATAATTGACTTTCTGATGGGAGTGATCAATCTTTATTTAGATATTGCACTTTGTTGGATTATTTAAGTCTTTGCTTTAGTGGCTATTTTCAAGTAGTATTCATTTCTTCTACGACCTTTAACTTACTGACATTGGCTAATAATCCTAGTTGTAGTGTAGTAAGTCATTACATTATTCATTAAATTTAAACTCACGACTCTCCCAGTACCCTGCTTGAGAAAAAATGAGTGTCTCTTCCTTATAATCAAACAATCTTTGGATAAAATTATACAGTTTCAGCGTTGATAAGGAGTTTGAGTAATGTATTCATGTTTAGTTCAAATAAAATAGTCCGCAAAACACTACCACTCATGATATAAGATTTGTAAAAAGTATAAGTCCTAATTTGTAACAAATTTGAAATGTAGAGATACAACCTTTAAATGTAATGTTTCATCTATATTCTTCCACTTACAAAATCAATCACACCCCTTACCAATATTAACTACAAAATTAATAACTATCCCTCTAAATCAAATAACATTGCATTGTACACATGCGATTTACTTGTAGCGTTGCTGAACAGGGTTGGAGTGTCCATTGCCATCATCCGTCTCTGCAGAGAAGAGTCGCACGCAGTCCCTGTTTCATCGAAAGCGCCAATCCAAAGCTGGGAAGCGGAGAATATTTCTCAGCAATATTAATCCGATAACGAATGAGAATGGCAGCCGCAGCCAACTTCATCTGGAAGTAGGCAAATTCTCTGCCAGTACAACGCCGAGGTCCTCCATTAAAAACCAGAAACTTGAATTCAGATTCCCTCACAAACTCACCATTGATGTTGAGCCACCTCTCTGGTTTGAATTCCCGGCAGTCGCTGCCCCACACGCTCTCCAGCCTGCCGGAAGAATAAATCAAATAAACCAACAGCGCTCCTTTCTCCACAGGCGTACCGTCTGGCAGAATGTCGTCTTGTTCGGCTTCCGTGACCTCTACTGGATTAGGCGGATACAGCCTCAGGGACTCCGTCACTGCTGCGTGCAGGTATTGCATCTGCTTTACTTCTTCAATGCTGAAACTAGGAGTATGTAATGTCTCTCTCTGCTTCAGAATACCTCGGAGCTCTGCTAAAATGTTGGCTTCAACGCGGGGGTGCTGTGCTACGAGCCAGAAGAACCACGTAAGTCCCGCAGACACACTGTCCTTGCCCGCCAACAAGAGGTTCACAATACTTTGCAGCTTTCTTTTATAGGAATAAACCCGCCCGCTCTCACGTTCCAGCCGAAAAAAGGTCGACAAAATGCCGTTATCATCGTCGGAATCCGCGAGCCAGCGAGGGTACACCTCTTTATTTATAAACTCATACACACAGTCTCTGGCCTTTAGAAACCGGCGCTCCCGCCCAACGTTTAAATACCTCAACATTTTCCAGCAAAAGGAGGGCATACACATCCGAAACAGAACCCACTGTGTTGTTTCGTCGAACGCTTCCAAGAAGGGAGATCGGTCGAGATCCAAGCTGAGCGACCCGGGATCGACCCCTACGCTGAAGATACACATGATATCATAAGCAAGGCGAACGAAGATGTTTTGCAGGTCGACAATGGTGCCCTTCTCGCAGGCCTGGTTCAAGACCGGAAGAAGCTTTTGGGTGATCAGTGAGGGTAAAGTGATGGCCGCACTGGAGCGGAAGCCTGTAGATAAGAGTGCCATGCTCATCGACTTGTTCGACATCTTAAAATGCTCCCCGTCTTGCACCAAAAGCGACTCGCCCACAAGATCCCGCAAGATGTCTCTGAAATAATCCCCTTTGCCAAAATTATGGTGCTTTGTTTTCAGCACGTATTCTATATTTGCAGGGTCCGCAGTGCATATCTTAATTTTGAAAGAGCCGTGCACCCTGAATGTTCCTCTGTTAACAATGGCGAGATGTGTTAGCCAGCTGTGAACATGGCCGAAATGGAAAATCATGGAGGGAAGGATGCCCACAACTGGCCAAACTGGTGCTCCTTTAAAACTTGTTCCATTCCTTCGTTTCCAAATGAGGACGATGCATGCAATAGTAAGAGTTATTGCAATGGAGATTACAAACATTCCCTTATCTGATACAATCTCCATTGCTGATTCCAAGCTCAGCGTAAGCTTTTTCTTGCTTCCCATTACGATGCGAACGGTGAGGCTCACTTAATAAATACATTTTTTTGTCTATCTACTCCCTCCACAATTAAATTAATGTTCTACATCAATGATGAATTTTGTAACTAGCAAACTACTTGTTATACTAAGGCTCCGACATGGCTTGATTACTATTGTTAGCATAGGCTATTGATGCGTCCATTCTTAGCAGGCCCCGGAGCTACTACTTATTCATTATTATCATAAATAAATAACCAACCCAGCTCAGATGCATCAATAATGAATTTTTACAAATGTTACAAACAACGACAATTGCACGTGGATGTTTGAGGCATTAATAAAAGAGGATTTGCTTTACATGTGTGTCTTGATCTGTCTTCCATCTAGCTTATTTCAGGTTAGAGGGAATTTGCATTTACATGTCTGTCTTGATCCGTCTTCCATCTTCTAGCTTATTTAAGGGTTAGAGGGAATGTTTCAGTTTGAAGATTATAATTCAGCTGATTGGTAAGAAGATTTTAATTGAGTTGATCGATCTAAATATTATAATCTATTGATGAGCCAACAAATCTGAATGTGTGGAATTTGTTGAATGTATGGATGTCAGTCACGGACAGTCGGAAGAGTTGATTAATGCAATGTTTAAATACCGCATACGATGTGAAATTGTGGGAAAATTGAGAGAAGAAGATGCAAACACGTGTACTGCCCCATGCCAATCCATTGTTGACGAGTTAGATGCTGGCCAACCTGGGTGGCACTTGCATTGTGGTAAGGTGTTTGACTAACTAATGTTTGGAAATTTACATACTACTTGGTAACTTGTCATTGGAAACTCATGGTGAATGTTGGGCTTACTATGGTTCTTTGATATATGTGTTGCATACATGTAATTTGGATGAGATCTGGTCTTCTTGGCCACAAGTTGGATGAACTCGACTCCCAACTTAACATATTTAGGTGTTCTGAATTGGAGCTAGTTCTTGGCATTATAGTGATAAATTAGAAAATAATTAATTAATTACTAATAATAATAATGAAGAAGTTTAAAAGTAAGAAAAAAAAAAGTATATATATATAGATATGGATATTTGTGTATATATATACACGTATGATAAGTTAAAATATATATAAAATAATTGTAAAGATCCAAATAGAAGGGTGGATTTGGGTGAATGGCCCTCCAGATTTGTTTCGTCCTTAGGCGTGTTGAACGAACCAGGGAACCTTCTTTACAGGCGGTTGCAGGTCTGAAATAGTGGGTTTTTGCAAAATGGTGTATGGCTCTTGATTAGGCGTGAATCCCTCCTCCTCTGAAATTTTAGGTCTGGGGTAGACATTAGACAGTGATATTATATAAAAAGTTTGTTGCAAAGTGTGAGTGTACGCCTTCATGTAGGTACTTGAAAACTCTAGTAGTTGGTTCACAGGACTTAGAAACTTTCAAACAAATGTTGTTGACAAGTGAAAATCCAATCTCCTTGCCAGTATCTTACTTTCCTGCACTTGAGATGAACGTGGAAGAGGGGAAAAGAGGCCAGGCGTGTCAGAATGGGATCCATGGAGCAGATTATGGACAATGTGTTTAGCATATAGGATAGAGGGAGTTTTTTTTTAAAAATCAGTTGGAAATGCCTGAAAAACATGTAAGAAAAGCGTGGGAGCATGCGTTTGGCATGCAAACTGTTGGAAACCGTGTGAGATTTGTTGCGGACGACATTGGCATTGCTTGAATTTTTTATTTGGTGCAACATGTAAAGGTGGTTCAAGGCATGTAAATCATTTGACAAAAAGCCTAAATGAAACGCAATCATATGGACAGTGATGATTGGAGTATTTTCTCAAACGGGTTCTTTGGAAAAGGCCTGGGAGTCTTTTATTTATCAAATATTGGGCACCATCTTTGGGCATGAACAGGTGCATCAAGTTGAAGGGGGTGGTGTTCACCAGGCCTAACAACCTTTTCCAATGTCCTCATGCTTGCATACCCAACAAAATATTTCACCCTTACCAGCTTGTCCTCAGTCTATTTTATATATGAGCCTTGAATAAGGGCTTACAGATTCATCAAAGCGTAATGTGAACCACCTCTTTGAGATGATGTTGTTGCAGGAGTCACAGTAGACATCTTTGTAAAATGTGGAAGCATACACGTGGCATGTGAACTGTTCCATCATCCACACTTGGTTCATGAGCTATTCATTTTTCATGATTCAAATAAAAGTCCCCTCGTGGGGATTAGTGGTCACTAGATATGCTTAAAAATGGGTTCGTGAAGAGGCCTTCAAGACTTTGAGGTAAATGCTCTTGGTAGACTTAGAGCCAAGTTCCACTGCCTTGCGAACATCATTCACGCCTGTGTCAAAATAGGAGTTGTGCAACAACGAATGGACATCCATCAAATCATAAGAGATAAGTTTTATGTCAGATGTTGTAGTTGCAAGTTCCATGGTGAATATGTATGCGAAGTGTGGATGCATAGACAAGACATGCGAACCATTTGTCAAAATACCAAAAAATAGAGCCACGTGGACGTCAACAATGGATTGTAGGATATGCACAAAATGGGTTTGCTGAAAATTCTTTGTAGATTTTAAGAAAATTCTATTTGAGGGTGAAAAGTCAGACTCAACAACCATCAGTGCCAAATGTGAATTACTAGTGTGTTGCAAAGCCTTCACATTTGGCACTGATGGTTGTTGAGTCCAACTTTAATTCACCCTCCAATAGAATTTTCTTAAAATCTCCAAAGTCTTTTCACCCTCTAATCCCCTATAAACTTCCTTAAAATTACTTTCAATGTAGAATTAAAATGGAAAAAATCAAATCAAGTCAAGAATCAAAACTAAAGTAGATGTCATTAACATGAAATGCTTCTCTATTGGGGCACCTTCAATCAAGTTTGCCAATCACGATTCTCAAATAAGTACATGCTACACACAAAGTTGTTTGCAATGCCAATCAGATGGGCTAAAATTCAATTGTAAATAAGAATTACTATAGAAAAAATAGATCCACCTCCCATAAAATTCACCCATTGTAGTGTTACGATAACAATAGGATAGGACCATCAAATAACAACTCTACCATGATAACCTTTTGATTTGGATTCATTTTCTTAAAGACCCTAATGAAATTTTCATAACCCACATATGTATCATATTAATACCATCACAATATGACCCATCATAATACTTAGGCTAGGGTCTCATATAGAGGGAAAGTTAAAAAAAAATTAGCAGGTGAGAGAGGAAAAATAAGATATTTTTGTGTTAATAGGGTCCCATGAATTTTAATTTTTCTGTGTAGAGACAAAATATGAGTCTTTAGCACTGACATAAATATGGTCCCATGAATCCCTAATATATTATTAGAAAGAAAAATTAAGAGGGAAGCTTAAATTGAAATGCTAAGTGTCACAAAAGCTCCCCAAAATTTATAAGCAATTGCTTTTTTTGTGCCCCCAATTACTTAATGGGGCTGGAAATCCTCTCCCTAAAATGTAGTTGCTGAGAAATTTTAGGATTTTTGTTAGATTTTAGCAGTAGTAATATATTTTTAAAACATGGGACCACATTTCCCATAAAAATAGGAGCACTATCCCCTAGCATGGGACCACCCTCTTACATACATCAATACCATCACACAAAGGCTTTGATCTAGTAAAATTTGAATAATTTGCAACCAGAAACCACCACCAAAAATAAACAAAAAGTGACTTGAACTGAGAACTGAGGGTCTTAAAGTTTCAAGGATATGATATTAAGATTTATGTATACCATAATTACTATATAAACATTATTGAAATTATACATTAAAAAAGCTATAAATCATTAAAATTACTATAACTAAAACTATATATCAAAATCATATTCGTCATTGATAGTTAATAAAAAAATACAATGTTAGCTACAACAACTCTATTAATTTCCACATGCTTTTAGTTTCAATAGACAAAATCCTTCAGTTAAAACACTCCAATACGAGGTTGATTGAACAAATGTACATGTCAATGGAGAGCTTAGGTTGATAGACCAGAACACAATTAGGGAATGAGCATAAAACAATTGTTGGATAGTGAAGAGAGTTTATATTTTATTATTAAATTTCCCCTAACTTAGTCAACTATTTTTGTAGGCCAGAAAAATCCGAAGAACAATGAAAAAAATAAGATTAATAAAGAAAATCAACAAGAACTGACCTTATGAGCTTGGCCTCCATAGTCGATTTGAGGTGCCAAAGGGTTTGGATGCCACAAAATGCATTCACGCTTTTCCCCGCTCACGCTATCCTCTTCTAAGCTTTTTTTAGTTTTTGGAATAAAAATGAGCTCTCATGTTTCAATTGTAGTTTATCTCAGTTGAAACACGCTCACGTTATAGTTCGGTAAATTTGAACCATAACACGCTCGTGTTATAACGCGACCTCAATTTTTTCCTATCGCGTTATAACACGAATGAACCATAACGTGAGAGAGTTATGAAAAAAATGACCAAAAAGTGGATTTTTGGCTACTTTTTGGTCCCCCATCTTTGTGCACTTGTCCATGTGGTTACAATACACATCCACATAAGGATGGATTTATTTATAATCTATTTCTTGGACTGTCATCTTCAAATATGTTATTAATTTGGTTTTATTTTAATATTTTCTTTTTGGGGCTCTGGATGCATGGAAGGTTGGTCGTTGTTTCTCCTCTGCCCCCCTCTCTACTTCTTCCTTAGGGTAGAATGCAGAGTCTAAGTCTCCTCCCATGGCTCTATAATGGCGCTTTCTTGCCTCTTGCCCATTGATGATGTACTGTGTAACATTTTGGAGCAATAAAATATGTTTCGTGATGCATCTGTCCATCCTTGGCTTATTTTGTAGTCTTTCCTTACCTCTCATCGTTGCAGGGTATATTGTGCATAGTTTGATGTTCATTGCAAGTCCTGGGAGCTTTGATTAATGGGTTTCGAAGTGGTGTCTATGTGAAATCTATCTCTGGTCCATGGTGCATTCTATCCACCCTCTCCTCTGCTCACCTCTCTCCACTTCAGGCGGTTGGGTCTGTGATTCAACAACTTCCTTTTCTGGTGTATCACCGCCTAGTGTAGGCTAGAATAGGTTTTGCCTACACTGGAGTAGCTTGTGGCAGGTAGATTAGGAAGCAAGAATAGGCTTTCTCCGGAGGTCCATCTCAAGTTTTGCAAGTCCCACAGCTTGAGAGATGGTCCCATGTTGTGCAATCACACCGAATGCCCCACTTCACACCCAGGCCATTCGGGGGTGTTGTGATTCCACACTAACAATATCTTTAATTTAGGACCCCATATCCTACTCATTTATCCACGCGGAAGGAAAATTAAAACTTCTTTTAAATATTATTTTTGTCCATAGCCATCAAAAATAAAATGCCAAGTGTCCCATTTCAACCTTTCCACTTGCTAAAACTTTGATTGGTCCATGTCACCAATTGCCACATCATCATTTTTGTCGAGTTTGACCGCAACTTTGACTGCACATATCTTTTGCATATGGATTCTGATTTGGTCCATTCGAAGTGTGTTGGAAAGCTCGTGACAAGATCTACACCATAGAATCAATTTTGTGAGGTTCCAAGACCATAAATTTTCTAGTTTGACCATCTTTGACCACATGTTGACCAAACTTTGACCAATGATAACTTGATCATACGATGTCCATTTTTCACATTCCAACAGTTTTCAGAAATTTCTCGATCTCTCGATGAGATTTGCATAATGGAACAAGTTCAGGGAAGACTAGGAAACATCTATAAGTGTCCTCTGGATCACATCTACTATGAGTTGTGCTAAACCTTGACCTCTGGCCATCTTGGCAAGTTTGGTATATAAATCAAGTTCTTGTAACTTTTTAATCTATTTCCTCATTATTTCCCCCAACTCATTTTATCCCAACATTAGCTTGATGGTTAGATTTGTGACAATTACATGTACTTTATTCTTGAGTATATAATGTCTAAATATATTACATTCCTTGACTAACTAATGAAATCTTGTTTATCTATCATGGAATAATTGAGATGTGCATATTGTAAGTTGGTACTCATGAATGCAATGGGGTGCTCAATGTCTTTAAATTTCCGATGGGTGTTATGAGGTGCATGAATACAAATAGAAGTCTTTAGTAAATTTAGGGTTGATTATAATAGGATCATGGGCTATTGATTCCTTAATATCTTGGATTTTATTCTTAGCATCATTTTCCCATTCAACTTTGACATCTTTATTCAACATGGCATTCAATGGCCTAACAATTTCATCAAAACCATAAATGAATTTTCTCACAAAATTGATCTTTCTAAAAATGACTTTAATTCCTTTTTACTATTCTTAGTTGACCTTGGAAATGCTATAAATTCTTTCAGGTCAATAGATATATCTTCTTTTGTGAGCACATGGCCCATTAATTCACCTTTTATGATACAAAATATGCTCTTTTTGGGATTCAAGGAGATGAGTTACCTTATGCACCTTTCAAAAACCTTTTGTAGATGCCCAACATAGTCTAACATGTATTTGTAAAAGACAGTTAGATCATCCATATAAATGATGATACATTTAGCATTGAGACCTTGGAAATCTTGATCCATAGCCATTTGAAATGTTGCCCTAACATTGATTAGGCTCATCCTGTTATATGCAAATGTTCCACATTTTGTGGTGAAGAAAGTCTTCATTCTATCTTCTTTGTTCACCGACACTTCGCTATATCCTGAAAAATCATCAAGAAAGGACATCAGCTTAGATCCACCTACTATTTCTATGACTTCATCTAGAGAGGGAAGAGGACATTTATCCTTCTTTGAGGCTCTATTTAGGTTCATGAAGTCTATGCATAGTCTTATTTCTCCAATATTTTTACAGACATGAACCGGATTAGCTACCCAAGTCGAGTGTCTAATGGGGAAGATTATTCTAGCAACCAATAATTTCTTCACTTCTTTGTAAATCAAGGGTTATAAAATTGACTTTACCGGTCTTATTATTTATATAAAAGGTTTGTGGCATTCCATTAGTGGTATGGTATGAGTGATAACTCTAGGATAAAAAATCTTTAAGTCATCATAAAATGAGGCTATGACATCTGTGTAATTCTTCAGGAGAGTTTTTTTGTTTCTCCACATATGTACATGTTAAGCTTATGTTCACAAGCTTGGACTATTCCCTAGTGCCAAGGTTTATATGAGTATAATATTTGTCATTGGATTTGTATTTAGTAGTATTTTGGGCTTGTTAATCTAGGTCAAAGATTCATTTAAGATCTATCATGCCTTTGGTAATCATATTCTCTTTGAGGTTTATGATACCATATTTAGTTAAGTTACTCATATCCTTGTCATCAATGATTTGAGACTAAAAACACCTGAGTTGCTCAAAAATTGGATAATTTGATGGTCATCATTGAATACATGAAAATTGTCTATGTTATCTAGTACTGAATGAACAAAAACCATTTCTACTTGCATTCTTTCCTTCTTCAGTTCCTGGGTGGGCATGAGAGCAACAATAGAAGTAGCCAATAAATCAACTTTCTAATTTTGTTTCCTGGGGACCGACAGAATGTTAAACGCAACAAAGTATTCAATAAGATCCCAAAATCTATGTTTGTACTTCTTGAGATATTCCTTTTTGCTTTGACACATACTCCTAATTTTATTGACTATAAATTATAAGTCTCTAAAAACCTTTAGCTGTTTTATCTTGTGTTTAATAGCAAATTGCAATCCTAATACTAAAGCTTCATACTCAGCTAAGTTGTTAGTGCAAGGAAATAATAGTTTGTAAGACGCATAATATTGCTAATGCTTTGGACCAGTTAGGATAATACCTACCCAAGAGCCTTGCTTAGAACATGCCCCTTCTAAATACAAAGACCACAATCCTAGGGTATCCTAGTTGTTTTGTATTCTTTATGTCCAAAGTATAAACCACAATGTCTGCTGAGAAAAATTTGGCTTCTTCAATTTTGGTATTATACTCAGTGATCATGTGCTTCATTTTGGATTCTCTTTCTATCTTAATTTGGTTTTCGAGACCCATTAATGGTAACCACGTATGAGAATAGTTAGTAGACATATAGCCATTTAGGGATTTTGACCACTCCCTACTTAATAACATACCATAAGCCTCTGGGATCTCTACAACTTGTATATCTATGAATTTTTTTAATCCTAGGCTTGGAGGCTAGCTGCATGTGCGCATTAAAGAGTTATCATATCACATATACCTTGGATTTTGTAATTGGACCACCACTCAGTTAGAATTAATTAGGGTTAGACCCGAGTTTCTTTCATATACTAAAAGGCATAAGATTTGCAGAGGCCTTAGAGTCAACTAGACAACTATGTAGGTTCTTTACAAGCGTTCTCACAATTAGTAGAAAGGGAGGAACTTCTACGTCACTTTTATAGGGAAACATTAGCATGAGAGGAAATTTTAGGGTCTTTAGTAGTTTTTTTAGCTAAATATTTTAACAGATCTCTTTGTTCTATGATCTGAGTTAATTCATGCAAAGTAATTTTTTCCTTAATTTTATTCATGTATTCTACAATAATTATAACCATTTAAAGATACCTGAAGTAGTTTCTTGTATTTGGGGATCATTGCCTTATGGTGGAGAACGATTGTTGTTAGCCTTGGGGTCTGGTGGAGTCGCACTGACATTTGGGAGGTTGTTGAAGTAGTGTTTTGGGCCATATTCCTCAATGCATAATTTCCTTTTTAGTATTGATAAAACGCGTGCAACTCATCCATGTTCTCTTTTGAGTTCATTATCTTCCGGAAAGGGAAAAATAGCTCTCCACCATCATGACAGTGCTAGGGGTTTTGTATCATTATATGAGTTAGAAATTTCATTTGGAATTATTTCTTAGTTATCTAACTCATTTTGAAAAACTTCAAATACATGAAAAAACTCAACACAATCCAATTTAACATGCTTTAGTTGTATTATGGACTCTGCACCAATTCAATAATGTAATCTTCCAAAGTTTTATCTCTGGCATTTTTTTGGGAGAAGATTCTACTTGATTGTTATTACTTATGTTGAAGGGTCTACTTTTGTACCTTTGATAACTATAATTTATAATTGGGTTTACCTTCCCCTATATTGCCTACTTGCCTTTGTAGACTTAGGAAGTCTTGGCCTAGTTTCTTTACCATTCATTGGATAGAATATAATTCTCCTTTTGCAGTCTACCGATTTGGTACTTGGGAATCAGTACCGTTTAACAGAGACCAGGGCTTGACTATCATGTTCTTATGGATCAATGAAGGGTGTAGAACTAGCTAAGCCTTATTGTTGATTTAGGTCCATGTAATTGATGGGTAGAGCATTTTAGTAGAGTAAATTTTTAGACCCCTTAAAAAACTCATAGATATTAGTTGGTGAATATGTGAAAATGAATTTTGAAATGATGATGAATCTAAGGGAAATGGGTTTTGAATAGTTATGTGAATCATTTGATAATGGTGTCAGTCGGTAGCAATTGTCAACTGACAATATATGTTGTCAGCCAACAACGTATATAATTTTTTAAAATCATTTTTTGAAAATAGTAGTTAAAATGACTATCTTGATGAGAAATATGCCCTCACAAAATATGGTGCAAAGAAATAAACCAAAATAGTGGTTTTTTTTTGTGAAAAAATGTAGATTTCGCAAGTTTTGCATAGGAATTTATTTTTTTTATTTTTTTATGTTAGCAATTAAAATGATTGTCTCAATGAGAAATCTATCCTAAAAAAATATGGCGTAAGCAAAAAAAATACTATTGGCCCTAGAATTTGTCCTCAATTATACATCACTAGAAAAATGCTACTATCCGGATGGTAGCATTTTTTCATGCTACAAGCCAATAACATACATTATGCTACCAGTCGCTAACCATTTTTCATGTTAGTGGATGGTACCAATTTTTCATGCTACTGGCTGGTAGCAGTTTTTCATGCTACCGGCCGGTCGCAATTTTTCATGCTACAGGACGATAACATTTTTTTATGTTACTGGCTAGTGGTAGTTTTTCATGCTATCGACTGACATATATTTTTCATGTTATCGATCAGTTCTATTATTTTTTGCTACCGATGGATAGCATATTCTATGCTACCATCTGGTAGCTTTTTTCTGCTATTGACCAATAACATTTTATGTTACCGGATAGGTAGTATATTTTTCATTTTGTCGATCAGTAGCATGTTTCTATGCTACTAGTTGGGTAGCGGTAAATGTATGCTACAAGCTAGTAGAGAAGTATATGTAAATTCAATAGAATAAAATATTAACTGTTAAAATACATTTAATATTGGAGGGTTGTGATATGCATTTGATCTCGATCGTCAATGCCCATAAGACCATGAGCAAGGGTAAAGTAATTGTGAAGAAAATTTGTAATCACTATATATATGAAGGTGAATTTTATAAATTTCAAATTCGCACTAATGGTGATTTGAATTAAAAAATTTGGCTATTGGTGTAAACGTTGGGAAAAATGGCCCTCAAATTAACTTGTACCTAGAAAATTTAGGTGAAATAATAAGTTGTCAACTCCTAAATATTTACCAAAACCAAATTTCAAAATCTAGAATATTCGTGAATTAGTGAAGATTCGCCACTAAAATTTTCCCTGGCATTAAGAACTAGTTGTTTATATGGGATTTGGAAAATTTTGGTTAACTTGGGGGAAAATGACTAAGATGCGAGTTCTGCAAAGAAGATACAACATATCCTTGGGGGTGCATTTTCTCATCAAGCTAGATAACTTCAGCAGATGCAAATTGTCAAGGTAGTGATGTTTTGGGGATCTTCTCAGGAAGACTAAGGTCATATGATCTAAGGAAATTTTTTATATTTCTAATGCCAAGTCATATGTGGGTTTATATGGTTGGGTGGTTGGGATGTAAATATTTTTGAATCTAGCATTGAAATATTTATTGGGTTCCTTTACATCCCTTTGCAGGGCAAGTGAACCTCTAATATAGAATGGTTGGACTAGCGATTCTTCCGAATTAGGAAACAAATATATCATGGGAGACTTGCCAACTAGTGATTTCTTCCTATGGTAGAATCATGAACTAGTTATATGCTAAATTTCTGAGATAAAATGGGAAGATCTTGCAGGCCAAATCCTCATGTGTTACATTTGGATTCCTAGAGATGATTTGAATGTCTTAATATGCTCTTTAGCAGAGATATTATTGTCCGGGTCAAAGACAGGGAGATATTTATTTGTATTTATTTGTAAATCATGGACAATGCTAGGGATATTAAAGGGGGATCCTTCTAACCAGTGCCATTGTGGCCATTATAGTGGAATAAGCATTCCTTGAATTAGAAGGACTCGGTGACTTACTAACCTAGGAAACACTCAGAAAGGCCTTGGGATCTTAGAGTTTCCTCTATTAAAGCTTGGTTATCTTATGAAAATCCAAATATATGTGGGACAATCTAGTATCAGAGTGAGACCTAGTTACAAGTCTTAGTACAGTCCAATGTATATGCACAATCTCAATGAATAAATACAAATAACCCTTTTATAGTGATAACATATGCAAACATTGATTTTCAAACTATATGCCAAGAATTGCATATGTTTCATATTTTTGTATGGTTTTTGTGGGGGGGACTTTGCTTCTAATGCCATTTTTTCTTGTTCCTATTGATGTACATAAACTACACACTAAAGGAGGATAAATGTAGGCTCTTACATCCTCCTTGTTTTAGATTCAAATGAATGACTCAGTGCACAAGATGAAGAAAATTGACTTGTGAGATAAATGGGTAGGGGGTTGTTTACTAGATTTTAAATCCTTCTAGTGCCACTCCTTACACATTTTGTGCTCAATTTGTATTTTTAAAATTTCAAAATTTCTTATATACCTAAGGAGTGATGTTCAAAAGAAACTGAAATGTAGATAAGGCAGGTAGAAAAGATACTATTGTGAGACTTATGTTTCAGGAATTTAGTAATCATAAAACAGGAAATTGCATGCTTTCCTTTAATTTACCAATGACATTAAATGTAGTTTACACCAAAAGCTATATGTTACTTATGTAAATATTCAAAAGGGAATAATATGCATAGACCAAAACTTGGATATATCACATGTATTTGATCCATCCAATTTACAATCTAATGGATCACATGTATTTGATCCATCCAATTTACAATCTATTATAGTAAGTTCATTTAAATTGGCAATAACACAATTTAAAGAACACGAAGGAAGCACATCTATAGTTAAGAATTCCCACATCCCTTTTACAAATATTCACAACAAAAATATGGAGATGAGAAAAGATAAAATTCAACTTGCACATGCCAAATTTAGAACCAACTTGCATTATTTTATCAAAATTTCATTTCCCCCTTTTTTTTTACAAAAAAGAGCATACATACTTATATGATTTCGGGACTCATTCCACTTCCCTTCCCAAGTGATAATTGTTATAGAACCAAGGAATATTACAAATATAAATGGACTTCTACAAAATATCCTAGCTAATTCTTGTTAGGATGATTACATCCAGGGAAAGGCTAGCATGCCACTTGGAGTACATAATATTCTCAATAAATAAGCATGTTCTTGCTTAACCATGGGTACCTTTTGAACTGGGTCATCATGTGTGGGTCCTCACACATAGGAAATGCAAATAACAAACTTTGAAGTGTGAGTGCTTTCATTTTAACTAAGTAAATGTTAGTGCAAAATCACAGCACCCCCAAATGAGTCGTCAAATCTACTTTTCTAAGGGCAAAATAATTTGGTGTGATTTGCATAACATTGAGTTTTCCCCAAAGTGTGGGACTTTGCAAATGGGAAAACTCTCCAGATTAAAGGTTGGTTCCTATTCCTCTGTTTAGGTGCATGCATGAAAACTTGCAAAGGACCTATTCCTAAACCTAATCTAAGTTTTACCAAGGAGACAAGGGATAAAAGGAATACAAGAAATCAAAACTAAGCTACAAGGTGATGCACCGAAGGAATGATGAACATTAGTTTTGCTGATAGACACAAACCAACAAAATGCATACAATAATCAAGCACAGATAACCAGATTTGTAATGGAAGACCAGATGAGAGCAATGGAGACAAGAAAGGATCTAAAATCAATCACAAACATGTTTTATTGCTCTGCAGATTGATACAATGCATTACAAATGACCAGAAGGCAGGAAATGTATTGAAATTTAAATGGAAGGTCTGAACTCCACAAATTCCTTTTCCAGAAGGAAAGGGGAGCCTGCAAAAAAACAAAAGAATGTCTAACCCTTTACAATGAGTTTCGACCCTGCTTTTATAGATTCAACACAGAGGGGAGAAAGAGAGAGAAGTAGGAAAAATAGTTCGAAGCTCAACCACCTCTATTAATGCCTCCTACAAAATCTGCCCCCAAATCTTGTCTTGACTGCATCAATTTCTTATTCGGCACCTCAAAGGAGGAGGAAACGATGGATCAGATCGAATCTGATCTAGTTGTTGGGGCAAAATAGATCCTGCATTAATGGCCCTGAAGACGTTTCTCCATTTTTCTCCCACCTAACCTCCCCAAACTTAAAGTTTCAGATCTTCATGGCGTAGATGAGGCCGAGATATTTCCAATGGTGCCAGATTTTTTAGATTTCGAGCCCCGAGTCGAAAGATATGCCCCTTTGAAATTTGTATCAGGTCTGTACAAAAAGGCGGGAAAACCAATTCGAAAATGGGCCCCCTTTTAAAATGGGACACGTGGAGGGCTAGCGCTTGTTTGAGGGTGGCCTCTGTATTTTTCTCTTGGAGTGGGTGGGGCTGACACGTGGCTTCTTCCATGACCTACTCAATTTTCTTATGTTTTTTGCTAAGTCTTTTGTTCGGCGGGGTCATATATCTTGACCGGGGGACACACGATGGTTTGGCACTTGTCTTGGAAACCCTCTCTTTATTTGACCCTTGAGTTAGCACCGTTTGGACACTTGGCACTCTCCACTAGGCTGCCACCATGCATTGACTATTCAACCTGACTCTGTCCCCTTTTTGAGACTAGACGTGTGGAGGCTCCGCGCTCACTTAAAATCCCGATCAAGATTTTCCTTTGAAGGAGTGTCGGGTTGACACTTGGAAGCCTCCACAGGTCTTTGGACTTTTCAACGACCTCCCTCTTACCTTTTTGGACCTTGGACTACATGGTGAGCTGGCACTTGTTTGAGTCTCCACTTTTGGATTTACCCTTGGAGATGCGCCAAGCTGGACACGTGGCAGTTTCCACGGTGCTTCTATACTTAGCCTTTTTTGAGGCCCGCCCTATCCAGCGTTTGACTTTTAGCTTTGATTCTGCCTCCGATTTTGGGCCTGGGACACGTGGGGGCCTGGTGCTTGTTCGAGCCTCCCTTTTTGGATTCAACTTTGGAGATGCGCCGTTTGGACACTTGGCAGCATCTGTTGTCTCCTCCATACTTAGTCGATTTTGGACTCGTTCTGAACCACTTCTAGAGCTCGAAGACCTTGAACCTTCGTCATTTCTTTCTCTTTGAGCCTCTGGCCTCTTTGACACTATCTCCTCTTTCCCCGACCCTGCTATTCCATTTCCGAGCCTTCATGTAATCTGTAGAATGGATTTAAGGCATGGATTCACTCGATAGAGCCATTTTCTGAATTCTCCTACACAGGGTCGTTTGATCTTTCACAGGCCCTGCCACTTCCATTGTAGAGTCTCCATGTAACCTATTTGTAGGATTTGAATGTGATTTCTCAGGTTCTTTCTATGCGGGGTCGTGGCTGATCCAATATTTTTTCAGGGGGAAAAATATGGATAATAGTTTTGGCGACTCGCAGGGGTATCTACCTGCTAGATGAGAGGACCAGTTGCCTTGTTATGTCCATTGGGCACAGAGTCGAGAATGATGGCCTGGTACTGATCCTGCCTCTGATCCATGAGCCTAACCATCTATAGTCTCAATTTTCATAAGAAAACTCGAGACAATGGTTTCTGAGAGTAGAAATTTGATCTCGACCCGGGCTTTCGCCTGTCCTTGAATGGACTATTTCGAAGATGGCTTTTAGTTGCTCTGCATTTGTTTTCTTTTGAAGATGGCAACTATTACAGGTAACTATGAGTTTCCCTACTGTGAATGCTGAAAGGGATAACACGTCCACTTGGAGGCATGTTGGACTGTGTAACGACGCAACCTGGAGCAACAAAGAACCTGTGCCACAACACTTAGGGAAACAAAACTACACTACAACAAAACAACGTGCATACGCACTTAGGGAAATAAAATCCTATGCTAATATTTACAGGGGTGGAAACTTCCCATTCAGTAGCAATGTTTGAGATGGATCCCATTTACTGGGATCTGTAATTTTTTGCCATCCAATTTAGTCAGCTGGAAGGCATTGTTATTCTTGCACTCTGTGATCATGTAAGGGCCACTCTAGATGGCATCAAATTTGGAGTGTTTTCCTGGATTTTCCCGATCTGCATCCCATTTCAAAACTAGGTCTCCTTCTTGAAAAGTCCTTGTTTTTGCTTTCTTATCAAAGCATCTCTTGATTGAGACCTGATCCTTCTCCATTGTTTGAAGTGCATGCTCTCTGGTTTCTTCCAATTCCATCAGTTCTGCATACCTGGCCTCCATTGGTTCAAACTCAGACATCTCTAGCTGTTTCATGAGTTCCAATGCTGGCAACTCAAGTGATATAGGAAACACTACTTCTTTCCCATAGACAAGTTTGAATGGAGAGCTGCCTGTAGACCTCTTGGGTGTTGTCCTATCAGCCCATAAGGCTGATTTGAGTTTCGTGTGCCAAGTTCTCTGATTTTCATCAAGAGTTCTTCTGACAATCCTTAGCAGGTTCTTGTTTGTGGACTCATACTTGGCCATTACCTTAAGGGTAATAATTTGATGAAGTGCTCAAGTAAATCCCATTCCTAACAGCCCATTCTATGATTTTGGAACCTATGAATGCTAATGCATTGTCTAATATAATGGTGGTTGGCACTCCAAATCTGGTCACTATCCCTTCATAGAAATCTAGTATGCTAGACTCATTAGCTTCTTTGAGTGCCACTGCCTCGGTCCACTTGGTGAAATAGTCTATTGCTGTCAGAATCCATTTGTGGCCTTGGCTCGAATTTGGATTGATGACCCCAATGAAGTCCAATCCCCATTGCATGAATGGCTGGTCAACTGAAATTGGGTGCAATGGAAGTGTTGTTAGCCTTTCTTTGCCTCTGAAGAACACATAGTTCTTGCACTTTTTTATCCATGCATAGCAGTCACTAAACACCCTAGGCCAATAATAACCCACCTTCATGATCTTGAGTGATGTCACCCATGGAGAAAAATGGCCTCCAGCTACTTCATCATGGAACTCTTGTAACACTCTCTCAATCTGATCTGTCCCAATGCATCTTAACAAAATGCCATTGATGTCCCTTTTGAACAAGACACCATCAATAAGCACGTATGGGATGGCCTGTAGTCTGAAGTGTCTCCTTTTTGTTTTACTCATTTTTGGAGGACACAGGCCTGTTTGTAGGAAGTGCATAATACTCTGAGTCCAACAAGGAGTGGGTACATCATCATTTTCTTCCTCTTGACTATTTTACAGAACAAAAACAACTTCCTCTTCACCACTTGCTTCATCTTGTTGACTCGAGGCCAGTTGTTCACACAATCCCTTCCCACAGACTAGCTTAGTAACCTTGATCTTAATGTCATACTCCATGACACGAGTGATCCATCCTGCACGTTTTTCATTCAGATCCTTGCTGAGAAGGAAGTCTTTAACTCCTGCATGGGAGACTAATAGTTGGATTTTATTGTTTGAAACCAGATGTTTAAACTTCTTTAACCCTCTGATCACTGCCAGGACTTTCTTTTTGATGAAGGAGTATCTCACTTCATAATCTTCCAGACCCTGGCTGAAGAAGGCAATTGGCTACTTTGTACCCTCTTTGTTCTGTTGTACTAAGATTGCAGAAATTGTGTCACTGCCACCAAAGGCATATAGTATGAAGTCCTTAGAGAATTCTGGATTCACGAGGGTTGGGGCTTGTGATATAGTTTCTTTGATGGCCTCAAAACTTGCCCTTCCTTCAGTTGTCCACCTAAATGCCAAGCTCTTCTTCAACATCAACGTTATTGGTTTGACAAGGGCAGCAAAGTTTGGTACAAACCTGTGGACAAAATTGATTTTTCCTAAGAAGCTTTGAAGAGCTTTCTTATGGCTTGGCAATGGCAATGCTCTTATTGCTTCAACTCTCTCTGGGTCAATTTCCAAACCTTCCTTTGACACAATATGGCCTAGAAGCCTGCCCTCATGGGCCAAGAATATGCATTTTTTAGGGTTCAATGATACCCTGAATCTCCTACACCTTTGAAACACCTGTCTTAGGTGAAAAAGGTGGTCTGCTGCATTTTTGGAGAACACAATAATGTCATCCAGATAGATCAGTACTATTTTGTTGATCAGCCCTTTGAATGCCATATCCATTTCCCTTTGGAAAGTGGCTCCAACATTAGACAATCCAAATGGCATTTTTCTATAGGCATAGGTGCCCCATTTGGTGGTGAAAGCCATTTTGAACTGATCATCTTCTTTCACCATTATCTGGTTGTACCCTGAGTAGCCATCTAGGAGAGAGAATCTCTCTGATCTAGACACCACTTGCAAGATCTGCTCCATTGAGGGGAGTGGGTAGTGGTCTTTGAGGGATGCTCTGTTCAAGTCTCGAAAGTCTACACACAACCTAATCTCTCCATTCTTCTTCCTGACTGGGACCAAGTTTGCAACCCAGCTTGAGTGTTTGATTGGAAATATGATACTTGCCTCTATCATCTTGTTTAGCTCTTTCTTCATCAGAGGTTCAATGTGTGGATTGACTGGTCTCTACTTTTTCCTGATGGGCTTAGCAGCTTGGATCTAGTTCGATTGTGTGTTGTGCTAGCTTCAGATTGAACCCTCTTAGGTCTTCATAGCTCCAAGAAAATACATCTGGAAACTCTTGGAAAATTTGCATGAATTCATACCTTTCTTGCTCGGTGGCCACTTTTCCAATTTGAAGTGTTTTTCCTTTTCCAACTAGAATTGAACTCTGAATCTTCTCCTTTGATCTGTATGTTAGCCTTCTCTTTTCAAAACTGATCATTAGGATTGAAGATAGATTCTAATGTCACCAAACCTTTGGGAAGCTTGTTTGTATGCAACTGCACTACTTGATCTCCATATTGCTTCTCTAATTTGTCTTGATTCCTAGCTAAGAATTCAACTTCCTCTTGCAAAAAATTGATGATCTGCTGATCATTCTCAAACACCTACCAGCATGTGTTGTTATCTGGCACTGTTGGCCTCACAATCACATGGATATGTGGTTGTTCCTTTGTCCCTCTTGATGTTGTCAACCACATCAAATGTTTCTCCAACTTCTGCAAGCCTATCAGCAGCTTCGTTCTCCTTCCTGGGTATGGACACAATGTTGAAGGCTTCGAAATCCTCAATGAGATCCCATACCCTATTCTTGTAGCTTTTGAGCAGGTCATTCTTGACAACATTTTGTCCTTTGACTTGATTGGAAACCAGTTCACTGTCACCAAACACTTGCAGGTTCTTGATTCCTCATCTTCTAGCCCAATGCAATCCATGAACCAAAGCCTCATATTCTGTTGTATTGTTTGAACAGGAAAATTGGAAATGGAAAGATGAGTAATATTTCATACCTTGGGGTGACACAATCATAGCTCCTCCTCTGGATCCTTGCCTACTTCTCGAGCCATCAAAGAAAAATTTCCATACTTCATTGTCATCTTTGTGTTCCAGCTTAATGATGTCAGGAAGAGGATGATTCTCCTCATGCAGGTAGTAGACTCCTAGCTCAGATTCTTCCATCTCCTTATAGGGGTCAAAAGCATGTCTTTTGACCACCCATTCATCGAGAGTCAGGTTTGGGATACACCCCACCTTGGTATCTACTTCACAAGTGTTTAGGAGGTCCTCCTGATCAAAAGCCAAACAATTTGCATTGATTGGGCTAGGCACATAAGACTCAATGTGATAATCCACTATGGGCTCGGATCTGATTGTGGCCTTTCTCCATACCTTGTTCTAAAGAGCATATGTGACCAGTCAGCAGACAAATAGCCTCCAATTTTGGTAGTGAAGTCCCTGGACAAACACAATGCAAAATGTGGTGGCAAGTCTATGACTGATACATTCTGTAATACAGTCACATTGGGGCAGGCATGCAGAGTGAGGCTCAGATCCTTGATGACTCCAATAGTTGTCACTATTGTCCCATCCAATTGTACTACCCCTCTAGAGATGACTTCATACTGGAGACCCAGTTGATCAGCTATTTGTTTGGGCATTACAGAACTACTTGCCCCCCAAATCAATCATGTAATTATGCACCAATTTGTCCCCAATGATTAATGAAACATAGAATGGAGGAGGTCTCAGGTTCTTACCTTGTTGCTCTTGATGGTTTCCCCCAGGTTGAGCTGTATTGGTAAGCACTTTCTCTTGCTAGTTAGGGGGTTGATTTGAGCTTGACCAATTGGCCATAACAGTCTGCAATAGATCCCTCTGTCCTGGAATGGCCAGTGACTCCCATAGTGAAATGTTCACACTTGTCTTCTTCATTTTCTCAATGATATTAAATGAGCTATCCTTCTGCTGCCCCTTCCCTGGCACATTTTTCTCTTGCACATGGGTTGTTACAACCGGTGCCTGAGTGGATTTGGAAGGTGGCTTGGATTGGCTCTGCATATTGGGAGTTGTATTTTGAATGCCAATACCTTGTGGAGCAATGGAGGATTGAGGATTACCTGAGTTTGGTGAATGTCCTTCTCCAATATTTCTCTTCTTGGACCATGTATTGGCATAGCTATACTTTGAGAAGGAGCCTGATTCATTCCACATAAAGTCTTCAACTTGCCAATTGACAAGCATAGTTTCACTTGGAGGTCCCTCTTGCTGAGCTCCTTGTTGCTGATTTTCTTCTTGGCTAGGTTCTTGTGACACACCAATGGTTTGCACCATCAAAGCCTGATTTAGTGCACCATTGAAGCACATTGATTGATTATGTGACTGATTGCATGGGAAACACCAATCATATTCTTGTGCCATGTTATTTTGTGTTGGAACCAATGCCCTTGATGTTGAAGCTGTGTTTGGATCATATGACCTGAAAGGTCTAGCAGCTTGAGGTTTTCCTTGGTGTTGACTCTAATTTATAGCCTGAGCTGGTGGTCTATTTTGCTGATACGGGGGTCTAGCTTGATACTGAGCCTGAGGCTGATATGGCCTAGAACTCTGAGCCTACTGTCTTTTGATGGTTACTAACTCATTCCCCAGGTTTTGAAGTTGTTTCATAACTTCCTGAAGCTCCTTTGAGGTGTTAGATGATGAGGTGGAGGCTTCAGCTGAACTTTGACTCCTGGGAGTAGGTATAGGAGCTAATGTGGGTGTTTGGCTGGTACTTGGGTTTCCTAATTTAGGGTATAGAGGCATGGATGGCCTAGGAGCAAGTTTTCCAGCCTGAATTAAATGATTCTCAGCTCCTATGGAAAGGCTATAAGCTACAGGTAAGGTTGTGCCTCCCATTGACTGAATCATTAAAGCAATATCAGAATTTAAAGCTCTAAGAAAGTATAAGAAGGCACCTTCTTCAGTGGGCTTTACTGCCACTGGAATCCTGTCCCAAGTCCATTGAAATATGAGGTTGAAATCCGTCAACTGCTCATTCGGATCTCTCTTGATTGTTGTCAGTTGCTCCAACAAGGATAGGTTATCTCCTTTTTCTCCAAACTGGTCATGAAGAGCTCTGCACAGATGGTCCCAAGTTTGAATAGAGCCTGCTGCTAGGCTCCTGAACCATTGTGAAGCTTTACCCTTGAGTGAAGAGGCTAGAAACTTGACTGCAATGTCCATCTCAGTGATCTCATGGATTGTACAGACATTTGCAATGTCTTGAACGTGGTCACCAGGAGAAGTCTGGTTTTCTCCAGTGAAATATGGGATGCTCTTTAATGCTGCCACTGGGACTGGATTTTGTGCATTCAGAGCGAGTGGGCTACTGCCAGTGAAATTGACATAAGGATTTGGTTGTGCCATCCTGATCGGCCTGAGCACCCTTCTTGATTGAAAGAACAACCTACTAGGAGGAGGTGTTGATAAGGCTCTGTTTGGTGGAGATAGAGATCTCTGGGCTCTTCTTCCTCTTCTCCTTCTGTCTGGAGACAAGTGTAGGTGTACAAATTGTCCCTCTTCTCTTGTTCTTGACCTTGTTTGTATCCTTCTCATGAACTTGGGAAACTTGGACTACTGAAACCAGTGGATTCTGTCCCTTTTGGAGTCGCCAGATGTGCAGTTCTTAAAATCTTCTTAAAATCTAGAATCACAAGTGCACATCAATCTTACTGTAATAAAGATGGAGACTTCTTTGTCCCACCGGGCATGCCAAAACTGTTAGTGCAAAATCACAGCACCCCTAAATGAGTCTCAGATTTGGTTTTCTAAGGGCAGAGTCATTTTGTGTGATTCGCATAACATTGAGTTTTCCCCAAAGTGTGGGACTTTGCAAATGGGAAAACTCTCCAGATTAAAGGTTGGTTCCTATTCCTTTGTTTAGGTGCATGCGTGAAAACTTGCAAAGGACCTATTCCTAAACCTAATCTAAGTTTTACCAAGGAGACAGGGATAAAAGGAATACAAGAAATCAAAACTAAGCTACAAGGTGATGCACTGAAGGAATGATGAACATTAGTTTTGTTGATAGACACAAACCAACAAAATGCATACAATAATCAAGCACAGATAACCAAGATTTGTAATGGAAGACCAGATGAGAGCAATGGAGACAAGAAAGGATCTAAAATCAATCACAAACATGTTTTATTGCTCTACAGATTGATACAATGCATTACAAATGGCCAGAAGGTAGGAAACGTATTGCAATTTAAATGGAAGGTCTGAACTCCATGAATTCCTTTGCTAGAAGGAAAGGGGAGCCTGCAAAAAACAAAAGAATGTCCAACCCTTTACAATGAGTTTCGACCCTACTTTTATAGATTCAACACAGAGGGGAGAAAGAGAGAGAAGTGGGAAAAATAATTTGAAGCTCAACCACCACTATTAATGCCTCCCACAAAATCTGCCCCCAAATTTGTCTTGACTGCATCAATTTCTTATTTGGTGCCTCAAAGGAGGAGGAAACGACGGATCAGATCGAATCCGATCTGGTTGTTGGGGAAAAATAGATCCTGCATTAATGGCCCTGAAGAAGTTTCTCCATTTTTCTCCCACCTAACCTCCCCAAACTTAAAGTTTCAGATCTTCATGGCATAGATGAGGCTGAGATCTTTCCAACGGTGCCAGATTTTATGGATTTTGAGCCCCGAGTCGAAAGATATGCCCCTTCAAAATTTGTATCGGGTCCATACAAAAAGGCAGGAAAACCAGTTTGAAAATGGGCCCCCTTTTAAAATGGGACACATGGAGGGCTAGCACATGCTTGAGGGCAGCCTCTGTATTTTTCTTTTGGAGTGGCGTGGGGCTGACACGTGGTTTCTTCTGTGACCTGCTCAATTTTCTTATGTTTTTGGCTAAGTCTTTTGCTCGGTGGGGTCATATATCTTGACCGGGGACACGCGGTAGCCTTGGCGCTTGCTTTGGAAACCTCCCTTTATTCGACCCTTGAGTTAGCGCCATTTGGACACTTGGCACTCTCCGTCGGCCTACCACCATGCATTGACTATTCAACCCGACTCTGTCCCCTTTTTTAGACTGGACGCGTGGAGGCTCCGCGCTCACTTAAAAGCCTCGATCAAGATTTACCTTTGAAGGAGCGTCAGGTTGACACTTGGAAGCCTCCGCAGGTCTTTGGACTTTTCAACGACCTCCCTCTTACCTTTTCAGACCTTGGACTACGTGGCGAGATGGCGCTCATTTGAGCCTCCACTTTTGGATTTACCCTTGGGGAGATGCATGAGCTTGGACACATGGCAGTTTCCGCAGTGGTGCTTCTATACTTAGCCTTTTTTGAGGCCCGCCCTGTCTGCCATTTGACTTTTAGCTTTGACTTTGCCTCCATTTTGGGCCTAGGACACGTGGGGGCCTGACGCTTGTTTGAGCCTCCCTTTTGGATTCAACTTTGGAGATGCGCCACTTGGACACTTGGCAGCATCCGCTGTCTCCTCCATACTTAGTCAATTTTGGACTCATTCTGAACTGCTTCAGAGCCCGAAGACCTCGAACCTTTGTCGTTTCTTTCTCTTTGAGCCTCTGGCCTCTTTGACACTGTCTCCTCCTTGCCCCGACCCTGCTATTCCATTTCCAAGCCTGCCTGTAATCTGTAGAATGGATTTAAGGCACAGATTCGCTCGACAGAGCCATTTTATGAATTCTCCTACGTAGGGTCATTTGATCTTTCCCAGGCCCCCACCACTTCCATTGTAGAGTCTCCCTGTAACCTGTTTGTAGGATTCAAATGTGATTTCTCTGGTTCTTTCTGTGCGGGGTCGTGGCTGATCCAATATTTTTCTGGGGGGAAAAATATGGATAACAGTAAATACTTAATCCGATTTAGTGCAAACACTAATAACTCTAAAGTAAGGTTACCAAATAAAAACTTTAGGTAAACAAATATTTCCTCCAAGATAAAAAGTATATATTTGAATATTACCAATTTTATTTTAAACCAAAGAGGGTCACTACTGAAAAAGGTGCAACCATTTTTAGAGGTGGGGGTGTTATGCAATAACAAGAAGAAGAAGTACATGAATCATCTATTGAGGAAACCATGATAGAAGAAAAGGTGAGGACCATAGCTTCGATTGAAGAGTGTGGAGTTGAGTATCAAGAAGAAAATGTAGATCTCATTCCATTAGTAGAGAAGGAGGAGCCCATGATAGTCTATGACAATGAGAAGACTGAGGAATTACTAATTACAAAAATTGTTGAGAAAGATATAGATGAAAAATATCATCTAAAGGAGTTAATCCCAATAGAATCCACATATCCATCCATCACCCAAAATACAGTAAAAGAGTTTTATGAGCTTTAATGGCATGATTTTGAGGTAAATATTTCCTAACCCAATGTATTTTCCATTATTTAGGATAAATAAATAGTCCTTTTAGGAGATATGTTCATACTGCTGGATATTTTGACTAAATACAAGGATGAAGATTCTAGCTTAAAGACTATCAAAATTGGAACTTTGATGCTTCCTTGCAATAAGAAGTGTCTCATTGAAATTCTCCAATATCATCCACCATCTTGTTGTATAGTTGCCAGTTTTAGGAGTAGGATTAATCATATTTTAATTTTCCTTTCTTCCATAGATTAGTTTCCTTGTTTTCTTATAGTAGTTTTTCCTATTTTTAATAAGTTGGAAGGTTATCACAAGTTTGTGTTTTCTTTAAGTTCAAATTGCAAAAATGGCAACAACTTGAAGGAATCCCTCAAAATAGTAAATATAATAAAGAGTTGAAAGTTGTTTGATGTTTTTTGGATTTTGAAATGACTTTAAAAATTGGTTCTTATGTTTGAAGTTCAAATATGATTTTTTTGTAATTGTTGATGAATTTTATCAGAGTAACTATACCTAAGAGATTCACAATCACTTCAAATATAAATGATTCTTTATGATAGATGCAAAAATATCTCAACTTATCAATTTTGTAAAAAAAAATTATTATTGATCTGAAGGTCAATCTTGGGCATAAAAATTTCCTGAAACCTCCCTAAACATGTTACTTACAGAATAACAGGTTGAGATATTTTTAGTGGAATATTGAACACTTAAAAACTGAAATTGTATTCTCCAAATACAATCCATGCAAGAACAATAATTTCAAGACAAAGCCAGGGCACATGTGACGCAGTGACTGGACATGTTACAAAATGGAAAATGGGTCATCGTGACATTGACAAGTGTCATGGAGCAAAAATAAAGATCGTGATTTCACTGCTGATCTTCAAAAAAATGAAGAGTTTTAAACAATGAGGTCCACTCTTTTTTCAGAGGGGGACCTAAGAACCACGAGAATGCAATATCTCATTGAGTTAGAGACTGAGTTGGTGAGTTGGGGTCAAACTAAGACCGAGATAGTAGGTGATCTCATGAATGAATTGATGGTCAAGTTGATTAACTGAGTGATTTAATCGAGTTCATGGAGAGCTAAGGATTGATCTTAGGACACAACCAATAATCCACCTCGTTGATTTGAATGATGGACTCAACAACTAGACCAACCAACTCGCCACATAACCTGACGAGTCCAACAGTGGAAAAATGACTAACAAACAAAGGTGTTGCCAAATCCACAAGTCTAATGGGTGGGTAAATCCTATTAAAAGGTTTGGAAAATATTTTCCCCATCAAATTTTGGATTAACCCCATACTCCACGTCAATCAAAACAACCCCGTTGATAGATGGGAAAGACAGTTAGGGCACATAGTGGCACACATGCGGAAAGCTTAGTCCAAGGCTCACCAACAGGGGATGTAACGAAAAATGTGGCAGTGACATCTCGATGACAGGGGAAGATGTGTCGGGCTCATAGAAATATGTGGGAAGAGCGGGATCGAAAAGTGGCAGGTGATTTGGGATGACTCAACGAGCTGGGAGATCTTGGAGATGGAAACAAATATGGAGTATTGTGGTTTAAACCTCCAACCTCCCTCCCACAAAGGAAATTCCCAACCAACTTAGCCAATCGAGTTGGCTTGATTTAGCCAAGGTTGATATGGCCTATACCATATATTTCGAGGCAGAGGCTAGTATATAAACCCACCATCATTACAACAAAAAATCTTATTTGAAAATCTTAGTTCAAAGGGGTTTCAGAAATCTTTAAAAAAAAATTAAAAGGGCATATAAGGAATTTATGATCTATATTAAACTCAATTATTATTGTGGTTTTGTAAAGGCTATTTAAACCTTAATTTCTCATTTTGATATTACCCACTTAGGACTTGACTTTGTCAGCCCCATTGCACCACCTGCACATAGGACAAGGGAACACTATATCATAACACACACAGATTACTTGACAAGGTGGACATAGGTTGCACCTACAAAGGATTGCATTGTAGCAATAACAAATAGTTTCTTATGGGAGGGGATGGCATAAGAAGGTATGGATGTCCAGTAAACCTTATAAATGAAAGGGAGACTTATTTTTCATTTTCTAATTTGAGAATATTAGAATCCTACTAATAGATTTTATGGTAGCACACCATAATACTACCCCTTATCACTGACAAGCCAATGAAACTGTAGAAGATTTCAACAGTATTTTGGGACAAAATCTGACAAAGATATATGATGTCGGAAGGAAAGATTGGGATGATAAGGTATCAGACCATTCTCTACGCATACATGAAAACTTATAAAAGGTTAAATAAGGCCCACATCTTTTCAATTGGTGTTTAGCACAGAGGCTATTTTACTTGTTGATTTTTTGTTACCATCCTTACATATTATGCTCACAGGAGGATTCGATGATGAATATAAAGTTGATGAGCACATTGATAAATTGATGTAGCTAAATGAGCAGCACACCATTGTGCGTTTAAGTCAAAATATAGAGAAGGAATGATAGAAGGCTTAGCATGATAGGCACATCAAGAAAAAATTACTTTTTTGTGGAAAATATGGTAATTTTGTATGAATCTAAGTTTGCACATCATCCAAGGAAGTTGAAAGTTGCATTGGTTGGGACCTATTGTAGTAACTAAGGTATTAGAATCATGAGCATGTCAATTACATGTGTTGGATGGCACCATGTTTCTCAATTACTTCACTGGGAGTAGGTTGAATCCCTACTATAAATAATATTCTTGTGTGTGTGTGTGTGTGTGTGTGTGTAATAAGGTAGTATCGCCACTTAGACTAGATGTCCATTTCTATTTTGTTTTCTTTGTTATTTTTTGTTGTAATAAGTGCATTCGCATGTAGGAACTGATTATTATTTGATAGGTTGATGCGTAGAGGACCGTGCATACATTTAGTATGGATGAACTAGAAATAACTATTCAGAGGAAAATATGTGATGCTAAAACATCTTACAAAGTTGGTTCAGGAGTATGAAATGGTATGAGACATGTGTGCACTAGAGGAGTATGTTGGTGCAACGCGACGGTGTGAAAAATGGTGTGATGAACAATTGGGTTTGGTGAAAAGGTGCTTAGTAGGCATAGAAATTACTTAGATTTGGAAAGCACGTAGAGATGGCCACGTATTGTAATGTGAGGGAGGTATCAATAATTTTAACTACTTGGAAAATGGCGCAAAGGAAGATTATGTGTAGTACAGGGAGGTATGCCCAGGGAAGACTGCATCCTAAGAAGTAGTAGTGTGTCAGAAGGTTACAACCATCGCATGTGGAAGAGAAAATCATAGGGGAAAGAAAAAAGTGATTTTAAAATAAAAATATGTGGTGGGTGGGGAGCAATAAATGCGTAAAATTTGGGGAAAATATAAATAGGTCACGAGTGAAGTTCATTCTTACCTTTCCTATTGAACAACTTGTGCGGTTTAAGAGAAAAATTATGATTTTGTAATGAGAGTGTGTGTGAAGGAAAAAATTGTGACAAAACAAAGCAACTTGTACATGACCTTGAACTAAAATCCCCTTCGAATGAAGTGGAAGTGTGGGGAAAAGGTGTAGAGGGTTCACGAGAAAGGGTTTGTAGAAGTATGAGTTTACAAAGCTCAGGGTTGTAGAATTAGGGCACAAAGTTGTGGAGAACAAACCAAGGCACGAGGTAAGATGGTAAAAAAAATTATTTAAGTAGGTAAAAGAAATTATTAGGAAGCTTGGACGTTCGGCACTAAGGCTTCAGACTTGAGTAAGTACATTTAAGCACCTAGGGCACATATTTTGTCCAATTTATAGTTTGAATAGCTATAAGATTAAAATAATGGCACCAAAAATGGCTACCACAGTAAAAAATCACCCAAGGGAAACAATAAGAATAAGAATGTTGTTGAGGATACACCAGAGGACTGGTTTTAAGAGATACAATACCCTCTTGTAGTAGTTGTCGGGCATCCATGGGTATTTCAATTAACAAAGCGCAAAATAAGAAATTGCAGTCATCGCACAGAAGCCCATGAAAGAGAAGGAATTATGTCGTGAAAGAGTTGGCACAGAGGACAACTGAGGTACAATTGGTCATCGATGATACAGTAAAGAAGGAATTAGACTCTAGAGAGTGTAGGAGTGTTACGATTATATGAGCTACCATAATTTGGGAATTCAGAGGGCCTCTATCAATGGTTGAGGTCAAGAGTACATGAATACTTCTTCTATTTTATAGGAAGGTGAATGCGCACCACCGTACAATTGATTGGAAGGGTAACTAATATGTGCGTATCAAGGGTTAAAGTCAGGAAAGACTTGGATGATGATGAAGTGGTAGAGGCCAGAACTACAAATTTCAAGTATCAATGAGGAAACCGTGTGTTTGTTATCACATGCATCATTGACCTTTGCATAAGAGGTGTAGCATGCCTGGTGAGCTATAAATTGGGTGCATTAGAAAGATGGTCACAAGTAAATAGGAAGCGACTACATGTTTTACATAAGATGGTGTAGAAGACCCTTTATAACATTTCACTTTACATTGCTGATGGGATATTTGAAGAAGTAAGGGTCCAGGTAGGAAAAGGTGAGACAATAACCTAGGGCATGATTCTATTGTTAATTTCCTTTTGATAGATCGGGGTACCAGATGGCTCGAAGGATAAAATGTGGATATATCAGGTAGATCACAAGTCACCTGTAGAGAAGTTTACAACATTCACATGTGATGGGGCAATAAAAAACCCCTAAAAAATATGTGTGGATAGGTGGTACAAATGAATGCACGAGACATTCGAAAATGAATGACAAGTACCATAGGGAGTTTCCCTCCTTTCTTAATGGAAAGGGATATTTTGTGGTGCACCATCACTTCTTCCTAGGTACCAGTGGATAATTTGGGCCTTCGTGCAAGTTACCTTTTCCCTTCACAGAAAAATACTTCTAGAGCACAGTGAATTGGATTAAAGAAGTGCGCAAGTGGAACTTTAACGTGGATAGTGTTGACTCATATTATCATACATTGCACCAAACCTTTGTTTATCCTTCAAGGTTAGAATATGTGGAGAACATAGAATCTGACAACATGGACCTAAGTCCCTCGACCTTCGTAGTGGGAAAGCAAGCATTTAAGATATTTATTTATCTCAGGCCCAAGCTAAAGGACAGGAAGTATCTCAATGAATGAGATTTTATCTCCTATAGCCTCCCTAGAGGAAGCATATTGTGGGAATAAAAATAAGGCGTAAGGAAACTCCTCCCACATAAGAGGATGAGGGGAGCATAAAACAAGACGAAGGTGAAAAAATTTACAGTGAATTATATTATAAATCTGATACTTTTTGTGGAGGTGTCTGAATGTATGGCTGCATAGTGAGTCCATACTCAGCTTTTTTTGACGTGTATGCAAAACCAATAACTTGTTACATGTTTGTGCATGGAGTGCTAGACTATAGCTGTAAAATGATCTCCTCACATCTCAACCAGATTGACCCATAATGTGTTATTACACTGTCAAAATATTTTGAGTCATTTAAATTCCCTTTGAATTGTTAAAGGAGGCTTAGAAGTTACCAAGTTCATTTGGAATCATTTATTCCATGCTCATGCATGTCAGATGCGCATGTCAAAAACTAAGTGTAAGTTGTGGTCGGTTAAAAATTATGTTTTTAAATGTTAAAATTTAAAACCTATGTGTCAAAATAAAAAAGAGTCAAGTATCCATGTTGTTTATAAGTCAAATGGTTAGTGTTTGTATGGGTATTTTATTTTTTGAGTTATAGTTATATTGTAAGATTTATAACTTTAGTGTTATTTAATTTTGCATTAGTTGGTCTCATATTTGAAGTATTGTGTCATCATTGTAATATTGATGTTATTGTCATCAATATCATTATCGCCAAATGTCATTAAAACAATTGAGGTCATGTAAAAAAGGTCAAAACATTTTTTTTGGTATTTTCATAGTCAAATTCATTTTCATTTAAAAAGTAATCTACTTTTATTACTTTTTAAATTTTTAGTCAAATTCTCTTGTCCAAGTTAAAAGCGTCATTGTCAAATTTGTGATTTGTTGTCAAAATTTGTGTCATTTTGAAAATTCCATAGAATAAAAAAAATTACCTCACGGATGCATTTTTGGTGTTACCCGACGTTTGGAAAATAACTATTTCACATTGTGGGGGTGGGGGTGGGGGTGGGGTCAGGAGTTATACAAATAAATTGAATGTGGAAACTTTTGAGCTTCATATCCAAATCAGGCTGAGCTAGCAACATAAAATTGGAGGACAGAGGCATCGGAGGCTGGAGGTCAATCAACGACCTCTTATCAGTCATCAACGAAGGGGCCGCATTTTTGATATGGTGACTTATTTTTTAGTTGTGTGATGTGGATTTCTATTTTTCATCTTGAAATCAGTGTGGTGTGAAAAATAAGAACAATGCTTCATTCCTATTCACATGTGTAGGTGGTTGTTCCTACATAATTCCTTGATGTAATAACATAGTGAAGAATAGATAGCACAATGAAATGCAACATCATGATTCTTGAAGAGGTTGAACAGTCAGATGTGTTCTTGTTCATACCTAGGTTTGTGGTTAGCCTTATGAAACCCATTGAAGGCTGCTCATATGTGTTCCTGCTTGAGTTCCCACACTGTTTTGGTCAGATGTGTTCCCTATAGTGACTAGTTGATAAGCAACTAATTCCTGAGCATGTTCTCATCCTTTCGGTCATATGTGTTCCCCAACAGTGCATGGTTGTTAAGAAGTTGATGTGTTCCTTCTTCCACCTTTAGTTCAAGTGTTGCACCAATATCATAAATGAGTAGAGGTAGGGAAGTTGCAAATGAAGTGTGAATGTTTTTCTACCATGTAAAAACTAAGGGGGGAATGTTAGGAATATAGTGCTCACATGTGATTTACCGTAAGGTGAATAAATTATTACTACGTAATTAGTGAATTACTAGGTTGTTAGTAACATATTTGGTTAGTTAATATATTATTATAACAAATGTATAACAATATATTAATATAGGTTTTATATTGTTTGTACTCCCTATAAAGTAGGAAGTTGGTTTTCCTATTTGGATGGCTATATAATAGCCTTACATAACATTGTAAAATTACAGCAGCGGATTAATACGAAGACTATATTTTTTCTATGAAAATTACTCGTATCCAAAAGATACATTAGTTATAACATGAGTTTTTGGGCCACTCAATGTATTTCTCTAGATGAAAGGGTTAGGTTCCCTTCACCCTAGTTCACTACAACTATATCATATCCTAGCTTTCTACTCTAAACTATCTAACATAAGATACAAATCCCAAGGAAACAAAGTTAGGAGAAGAAGAAACTTAAAAAAAGGGGGAAGTGATGCACCAAACTGAAATGTGGAGCTTCTCCAGTTCTAAGAGACACAGATGCAAGTTTTTAAAATGAAGATCATAAAAAATACACACAACTCTAGTGCAAAAGAACTGGAAAGAATGTAAAGTACACAAGAGGGTAGAGATATTCACACCAAGTACATAATGTTTTAAGGAAAGAAGAAAGCCACACTTGTATTAGTCAATGCTTAAAGAATTTACACATAGAAGTTGAGGCAAGAGAAACTCCATTCATAAGTTGTAGATGTCAAAAGCATGAAATTTCTGTTCACATGAGAAAATCTCAAAAACATGTGAAGGAAGAAATAGGATAAGAACCCCTACAATGTGCGTGAGAACCTACAATTATATAGATCTCGTGGAGGGAGAGAGAAAAAGATAAAAGGGCAAGGATGACTGCCATATTGAAGTACTGATCCCTGAAATATTTTTGAACCATCATAGGCGCTATGAATTTTTACAGTTTTGATATGGAGTACATGTTAACCAAAATAAGCTCCCCTTATTTTTCTTAACTTACTACCTTTTGTGCTTTAGTCAAGATTTAAAACATTTAAAGCATTCAAAGGTTTCTAAGAAAATGCTCCATCACATAGATAATTTCTTCCCCTTTCCAGAAAGGTAAAGAACTCTTTCTAACTCTTTGTTTTTTTTGAGTTATGGCTCGATGGAGTTACAAGGGAAAATTTTCTCAAGGTGGACTTGCAGAGCTTAGGAGAGTTTTTTGCCAAAGTAACTTGGACCGGCGGGGCATCTGAGGAGCAAGTGAAAAATTTCCTTTTTCTTCCAAAAGGCATAAAATCAAAATGCGACCTGCGGCCCCATCAAAAAGCTAATGCGGGGATGCCTAGGACTTCGGAGGTAAATTGGATTTTTTGAATTTTTGTCAAAAATTTTAAAATGGAAAAAAGGAAGCCCTTGCCTCCGCTAACCCCAATGGATGCCATGTTAATCAGCGTATTTGCGGGGAAAATTTTCAAAATTTTCCCGAAAGCCAAATTTGTAGGAAACGTTAAGGAAAAACTCAGGAGGACATATCTTTTGATCCAGAGATCCATTTTTGACAATCTTGGTACCAATGGAAAGATCCAGACCATTTTCTTCATCATGGGATCTTCAATTTTGAATTTTGGTAAATATTTGTGGTAAAAATGCAAAAACACCTTTTGGCACGGGGAAAAGACAAAAAAAAACCAAAGTTTCAACCACCAAAATTAATGAAGAATGGCCATTCTCTCCTCGAGCTGCTAAAAATGCATTGGGGAATGAAATTTGCAGAGGATCCTTGACTTTCTCGACCAATTTTTGAATCTTGTCGATGGTTGGAGCAGAGAATTAGAGTTTCTCATGTTTTCCCTATATTTTCACATTTCTCTATATATTGTAAACAAAGGCACATTTTCAAGAGGTTAGTGTGGTTGTTCATTCTTCTTCTCTACCTCCCTCTTCTTTTCTTCCCCAAGGTCGAAAATGGCATTGGAACCTCCTCCCCTACTTTGTAATGGCATTTTTTTTCCTCTTTCTCGTGAAATGGTGCACTTTGTAAATATGGAGCAATAAAAATGTGTTTTTATGATGCATTTGTCCATCCTTTGCTCATTTTTGGTTATAAATTTCTTCTTACCTCTCATTGTTGCAGGGCATACAAGTGTATGTTTGAATGTCATTTGCAGGTTTTTGAGCTATAGTTTTTAGGGATTTTGGAACATTTTCTATGTGAAGTCCATCTTTGGTCTGTGATGCACTTGTTCATCCTCTCCATTGCTCACCTCTCTTTGTTTCCATATGCATCAGTTTTGATAGATGATCAACATTTTCCTTCTCTGGTGTATCACCGTTTTAGTGTAGGCTTTGTTTTTTCTAGTTTTCTTTCTCTCCTTGTCTCCTTGGAAGTTAGATCCAGGATTAGATTAGCTTCACCTACACTGAAATAGCTTGTGGCAACTCCTAGTTTAGAAAGAGGAACCAACCTTCTCTGGAGGATCATTCCCATTTACAAGTCCAACAACTTGGGGAATGATCCAATGTTATGCAAATCACACCAAATGACCCTGCCTTAGAAAAGTAGATCCATAACTCATTTGGGTGTGTTGTGCTTTCACACTAACAATACATACATGGACACCATCTGTAAAAGATATAACTACCACAACTTGGGCACCTTCATTCAATCATACGCCACCAGTCCATGTGGAACACACCACACTTCATTAAATTTTGGTTGTTGAGGTGTTTGGTCGTTTTGGTCATAAACATGTTTGTCTTTCACTTGTACCTAGCATAATTACTTTGATCTATGGTTTTCCACAGCCTCCTATATTTCTTGAGTCATGAACGAAGTTTCCTTTGTTTTACAACACTTAAAATTTTCTTCCCTTATTCGTTTAACACTCCATCTATGTCTGTGGAGGTATTTCCTTCCTCTATTGTCATGGAACTTTACCCATGACTATGTTCCTTTGTTTCATGGACCTTGAGAAATTGTGGAACTACCAGGATAATGTCTCACAGCTTCCAACCTCAATCAGTTTTAAATTATTTCCTTTACCACACGGTGTCTAGTGGAACTTCTCCCAGTAGACTATTAATGTTACTCATTCAAAATTGACAAACTTTGTAAATTCCTATACCTTTCAATCTGGCATGAAACTATATTTTTCCATGCCATAAAGCACTAATATTCTTACTCCTTCACTCCATGGATCTTGATCTTTTTCCAAATTTAATTTTTCATGGATGTATAACCCCGAGATGCATTGAACTTACCTTCAACTAACTTGATGTCATGAAAGGTTGACTTCCCGAACGTTGTGAAGTACTAACTTCATCAATAATTTACCCAAGTATTATGCTTTATTTTATTTTATTCCATGAGCTAGGAGAACCCTGCAGAACAGTAAGTTCCTATATTCTGTGGAAACTGAGTTTCAATGTTCATCAAATTTCTTAAGAAAAAATGTGTCTAAGTTCAAAATTGATGTTTATAGGTTACTAAAATAGCCTAGGGGAATTTCAGACAATAGTTTGGTGACTCCAACATGACTATTTTCCTACTAGATAGAAGATTAATGGCCTTAAAGCACCCATCGGGTATTTGAGTACCATCTCTCAACAAGTTGCAATAAATAGCGATGTATCTGCAAACTGTAAAATGTCTTACCCCTGGATCTGCATGGTAACATAGATACTAACTTCCAATTGATCATCTTGGAGCTGAACCCAGTCATGTGACCCTGAAGGATTACTCTCAAGACATCCTATCTCCACCATGGCTAATGAACATCACTGAAGTGGAATGTGTATGACATGTCTAGTTGAGCCTACAAACACTAATGAAAAATCACAATAGGGGATTAGATCAAAAATGTTTCAATTAAAATCAAATTTTCTATAGAAATTGCATAACCACTACTTAATGCAAATCCACAAAGAGATGAACCATGACCACTAATCCATTTGAGGATCCATTATACATTATGGTGGGAATCCTATGCTTGGCACATTCGCATCATAGAATATCACACATTGAGCTAAGGAAAATCATAGTTTATCACATAGTCATGAAACTCATGAATATTAGGGATTTTGTAACATTGCAAACTAGCTTCTTTTGAAAGCAAGTCTGGTACCACCCAGTTCACGCATGGCGATTTCAATGGCCTCAACAAGTACAAATGTTTGGGTCACATTTTTTACACCCTATTATATGTAAAAAATAACTTATACATGTATTCACTGAGCTATAATACATAGCTTGGGGGGTTGTAGGGGGGTACCCATTTAATAATGACATCCAACAAAGACCGACTGACCGTCCAACTTAGGTTGGATGGACAACCATTGTCTGTCGTTCAACCTAGGTTGGATGACATATGATGGATGATCATCTAACCTAGGTTGGATGGTCATCCATTATTTGTTTTCCAACCTAGCCATCGAACTTGGGTTGGACGGTAGATAATGTACGACCGTATAACCCGGGTTAGATGGCTAGGTTGGATAACAAATAATGTATGGTCATTCATCCCAGGTTGGATGGCTGGGTTAGACGGCTAACGATGGACAATCATCCAACCCATGTTGGATAGTTGGGTTGGATGACATATAATGTAAGGTCGTCCAACCCAAGTTGGATGACAGATAATGTATGGTTGTCCAACCTAGGTTAGATGGCTGGGTTAGATGGCAGATGATGGACAATCGTCTAACCGAAGTCAGACGACTAGGTTGGATGGTAGATAATGTACAGCCGTCCAACCCAGGTTGGACGGCTGGTTTAGATGGTAGATAATGTACAGTCATCTAACCTAGGCTGGATGGATGGGTTGGATGATAAATAATGTATGGTCATCCAACCTAGGTTGGACGTCTGGGTTGGATGACAGACGATGGATAGTTGTCCAACCCAAGTTGGATGGCTAGGTTGGACGACAGATAATGTACGACTGTATAACATAGGTTGGACGACAGACGATGGACAGTCATCCAACCCAAGTTGGAAGGTTGGGTTGGATGGGAGATAATGGACTACCGTCCAACCCAAGTTAGATGGTTGGGTTGGACAGGAGACAATGGATGGTCATCCCACCCAATCGGATTTGCCACGAAAGGGTTTTTCAAAAATTCTCCATTTATGTGAAAGTTTATTTTGGAGATTCGCCACCAATTCTAAACTAATTTTTCAGAGGGGGGGTCTTAAAATGAACCCTGACTTGAGGAGGTATATATTATCTTTCTAGCAGATTCTTTGAGTAAACTTGAACTGCGGGCTATGTTTTCACTTCCCCCGTGTGATCTTGTTGCCAAACTAATCACATGACTACTTTTTGTAAGAAAGGGAAGTTATTGCTCCTAATATGTATAAGGTTTTGTTTATATCCCTTTTATTTTGGTTAGATTAGGGTATATTAGATTTTTTTATTGCAAAATAAGTGTTTTTGCACACTCTGTATGTATCCACTTATAACATTGTTGGTGAGAAAATTTTTGAGGTGGACAAATTGGTGGATATCCGCCAACACTCTAAGACTCTAAGTCCCTCTGCTTGAATGGTGCAGCTCCATTTATTATAGGTGCATGAAATTAAAATATGTGGTGGCCTGATGGTTGAGGATCCAACAGGGACACTCCATTGAACCTGCAGAAAAAGCTTGAAAATACTTGCAAGGGAGGAATTTTCTGAGATATTAGGAAAGGGAGTGGGAAAAAGGATATGGGATTGATATTGCAAGTAGAAAATCAGATGCCAACAACCATTAATCAAAGTACTTCAACACACATAGATATAAAAGAAAAATAACTTTGTAATTGACAACAAGACAAGATAAGATTAAGAACACAAAGTTTTAGTAATCTCCTTATCAAAAAAGGCATGAAACTCCTTTCTTCTTCATTGGTAGTTTGGAAAAATTGTACATAGTGAGAAAATATAAAAACATGGAGAGGGGAGAAAGAGGAAATAACTGAGAAAATATAAAAACATGGAGAGGGGAGAAAGAGGAAATAACTATCTCTTTTTTTCTTCACAAGTAGTAATGTCTCACGAGCATACGAATTGACAACCCTTAAGAATGGGGAATTCATTACAATTTATAGAATTTGGAATGACTCTTAGCCTACCCCCCACATGACCTTTCGATTGTCCTCCACAACAAGTGAATTTTCAAATCCCTAGGGATGAAATTAAGTCACCTTTTATTAATTAAAGGTGACTTATTACAATATTGACTATAGTCACATTTAAATGAATAAGATAAATGTCATGAATGCTCACAATGAAGAATTATAAAGGGGAGAGAGAAGAGGAGAAAGAATGAGAGAGGAGAATAAAGAAGAAGTGCTTCCAAAGCATGACTGAAGATGTCTCTGCCTTTGATGAAGATCCACACTAAAGAATTTGAAGATAGAAATAGGCCTCTGATGACCCTCTATAATACTTCTACACTGATGTGAATCTCCAATGAATTTCACTTCAAATAATTTTCCCTTTTTGATGATGATAATCACAAAATTCCCCTTGTACATGATACACAAACACCTTAGACCACCACATGAGTGTTTAAAAACATTGTTTTAAGACCTCTCAAAGTGAGCTTAAGATGAACAAAATCTTCAATCATGATGATACATTCCCAACCTCGCAATGAGAATGAAGATCACTCTCTTATTCCCTAGGCTTTCACAATTGTCATTCATGATATTAAAATTTCCTGACTTCTCTATCCCTGGTTTACACATTGTGCTACAAGATTACAAACTTTGCCTTTACTGCTTTGAGAAGTGTGAACTCTTTCCTAGCTCACTCTTGGCTTACTGGATCTGGCTCACTAAGTTCAACTAGCTTGGCTTACTTTTAACAACTCACTGAGATTTCTCAACTTGCTTCTTAGGGAAGAGCTCAACCTGGTTGAAGGATTTCAAATGATGATCTTAAGAAAACTTGACCCTTTTTCCATACTTTATTAGACTATCCAATGCCTTGGGATTTTTCCTTTTGTGCCTTGTAATGTTTTTCCCCTTCTTGGTTCACCAGTGTAACAAAATTTATGCCTCTTGTCCTATGTGAATGATGAATTACCTTTTGGAGCAATGCCATCATCTGGGAACCTTGTGAAGATGTCAGAAAGTAGAGAAATGGATGAAAATTGATCCCACTACCATTTCCACACTTAGAACGAGAAATTACTATTTTTATTAAATTTCTATTTTCACATTTTGATCTTGGAGCACCTTCAATCACCTTTCTCGTTCCTTTGAATGTTCATTGAAAAACTATACCTTTGTGAAAATGTCTTTCTATGAAGGTTTACTATTTATAGTAAGCTCGTGTGTAGAGAGTTACTATTTTTTGGAAAGTTGGTCCTCCTAACCCTGTATTTTGATAAAATTTATTTTTTTTATATGGGGTTTTCTCCTTCTTCTCACGTATGAATTTTTCAGCTCAACCCGAGTCTATAGGAACATGACAAAATCAAATTTCTAAAATTTGTGAGCGTGAAACTAGGAGTTTTCTCATTACAAAAAATATGGGATCGTACATGAAAATTATTCCACCTAGGATATTCAATGTACCTGTAAATTTTGATGAATGCAAAAAAACTCCGCATCAATGCAAGCACTAGTCTTCAAGTTATGAAGCATTTTCACTTTGCATAGATTATAGAGTTATTCTAGTGGAAAACACTGCCAAAAGAGCCTTTAAAATTTGTGTTTTTTTATGATTTTTATCTTGCAAAAAGATCATGAGAGATCATGTAGTGAAATGGATGAAAATGGAAAATTTCAGGGTGGAGTAATTTTGGAAATATTTTTGCTAGAGTTTCCAGATGAAAATGGAGCAATGTGAGGGGAATGAAGAAAAGTGATTAAGTGTTGGTATTTATGTGTGCATGTGAAGTGTGTGTGTGTGACATGGGGGAAAATTTGTATGTCCCCATTTCCCCTTGGGAGATGGGACAGGGTGAGGTGAAAATTTATGACTTAGCCTTAGGGTTACACATGTCACACATGCAAGGGTGAGGGAAAATGAGAAAAGTTCTTAGTTTGAGCTCTTAGGGTCAAATTATGGTCACATGAGGGGTTTAGTGGAAGCATGGAAGGTGGGTGAATTTTTATGCTTCTCTTATCCTCTTGGAATATTATATAGGGAAAAAAACTAAGTTTCCTCATCCTAGAGGTGACACTTTCAAAGTATGGGAAGTGATGTGAGGGGGCTTAAAAATTAACCAAAAGTCCTTAATGTGAGTGTCTCTGAGGTCACATGGTGAAACCAAAATGCCTATGGTGGGGGAGGGGGTTTTTTACTGGCCCCCTTGTAACCTTAGAATGGGACATTGAGTGAAATAAAAAGTGTGCCTCATCTTGGTGAGGACAAGTGGCACCCATGTAGAAGTTGGAGCAAAGGCTAGAAATTTGAGGAAAGGTGCTTATCCGGGCTCCCTAGGGTTACATTGAGGGTAGATAAGGCTTAAGGTGGGGAGTGTTGCATTGTTTATGCCACTTTATACCCTTTGAGATATGGATATGGGGACACCAAAAATTTCACCTTATCCTCATGCTGTCCATGTGGCACTGCAAAATGTTTTTTATGAGGATGGAAGCTTGTACGTTAGGGTAGAAGTTGAAAATGGCATTTCTGGAGCTCCCAGATGAATTTTTAAGCACTTATCTATATGATTTTTACTGGAAATAAAATTTTTATAAGTATAGGAATAATCTCTAAAGTCTTACTAGGATCTTGAAACCTTATTAAATATGGGTGTTTTTATGAGGACTATTAGATGTGCCTATAAATAATGAGTCGTGGAAATAAATGCATGGGTGTTGTTAAAAATTATAAGATTACCAATATGTAGGGATTTGAATTATATTTCCATTTATATTTTGTTGGATCTCTAAACTCATTCTATGTATCTCCCAGAATCATCCTCCCGAAGTTCAAGTTCCTCTTTCGTAGTGTAAGTTCCTTTGGCCTCAAAAATCCACTTTTTCTTAAATTGGATCTCCTAAACCTCTACATATTTCCAAAATATTCCTAAATCAATTCCACATATTATCCTATGGATCATGAATACACCTACATTATTGATTTAGGACTTGAAAACCATTTCCAAAGAATACGCACCAACCTTGAGAAATGCTAGAAATAGCCCTTCCTAAGCTCATCCAAATGATCCACCTTGAAAATGTATTGTCTTGAAAGACTCATTTGAAATTGTTTTATTATTTTCCATACTTGAGGAGAGGGTGCGACCATAGACCTATGGAAATTTTGATGGAGGGAGTATAAGCCTAGCACAAGGGATGGATTAATTTGGAGAGGTGTTGGGGAAGGGTTACAATGAAATTTTTTGACACTAAGGTAAAGTTGTCATGTTTTCAAGTGATTTTTTTCCTTGCAAAAATGCAAGACAATAAACATGTATGGTTTTTCATGTTTGTACATAGTTTTTTTGGTTGTTTGTTGTTGTTCCATAGTTTAAGTTTCAGAGAAAGTTTCATGGTAGAATCTAATAGCTGGAGCAGTTTCTAAATTTTCTTCATAGCTCCACATATCAACTTCAGTAAATTGCTAAGTTTATGCAGATCTAGAAGACAAGACTTTAAAGGTTGAGATCGGTTTTCTTCAAGGTTATGCTTGAATCCATGCCTAATGGATGCTTCGAGGCTACTAGTATTCATAATATAGTAGGAAGATTTCCCTTGGAGGTTACCAAACTGTTTTCCAAAATTACACCCCCATGTAATTTTGAACAAATCATTAAAAAATGGACTTAGTTAATTTTTTCTCAGTAAATCCACATAAGACTAAGTTAGTCTTCCGTGGAGTGTAGTCATGTTCTGTTTTGCGGGTTCTCCTAACCTGTAGAAAAAGGAAGTATAGAAAAAGTACTTAGGTGGATTCTTGATGAAGTTATTGCTTCATAATGTTGGGGAAGTCAACCTTTTGTGGAATGAAGCTAGTTAAAGGTAATTCAGGGAACCACGAGGTTATACGCTCGCAAAAAGTTAAATTTTACTAAGGATAGGATCCGCGGAGAAAAGGATTGAGAATATTAGTGCTTTGCATCATGGAAAACATAGTTTCACGTAGGCTTGAAAGGTATAAAACTCTGTGGAGTTTTTCAACTCCACGTGACTAAGCTTAATATTTCGTTGGGATAAGTCATGATTTAAAGGGATAAGTTGTGCTAGGAACAACTCAGTAGTGGAAATATTTTGAAAGTGACTAAGGTTAGAAGACACGTGACACTATTCCAATGTGTCATGGGTTTCTTAATCGTAGTGTTCCACGGGTTCTCAAGGTCTGCAGAACAAAGGAACATAGTCGTGGGTAAAGTGTCGCGTAATAGAGAAAGGAAGAACCTATGTGTCATAAAAGGAGTGTTAAACAACTAAGGGTAGAAATTTTCAATCACTCATTACTCAGGGAATATAGGAGGCCACAGAAAACCATAGATTAAAGAAATTCCATGAGGTACAAGTGAAATTTGCACCTATTTTTTTAATCAAGATGACAAATTACATCAACAACTAGAATTTAATGAAGTATGAAATTTTTCTACATGGCCTAAGGGCTGCAATTGAATCAAGGAGCACATGTTGTGGTAGTTGGCTCTTTTTAGATGGTGCCCATGTCTGTACTACAAACCAACACTACAAAATTCATTGTGCCCATGCTGGCTCAATAAGATTTTGGGAATCGATAATTTAGTATGGTAGTCATCCTTTCCCTCTTATATTTATCTCTCTCCCCTCCGCGAGTTCTATAAATGTAAGTGCTCATGCATATTGTAGGGGTTCTTCTCATGTTTCTTCCTTTGCATATTTTTTAGAGTTTCCCTTCTAAACTTGAAATTTTATGATTTTAACTTTTGTAACTTGTGAATGGAGTTTCATTTTCCTTGACTCTCTGTGTAAATTGCTAAGCATCGATTAATGCAAGTGTGTCTCTCTTCTTTCCTTCAAAAATTATGTGTTTTGCGTGAATATATTTACCCTCTTATATACTTTGCATTTTTTCCAGTTTTTTGTACTAGATTTGTGTGCATTTTTATGATATTCATTTTATAAACTTGTATATGTGTTTCTTAGAATTGGAGAAGCTCCACATTTCAGTTTGGTGCATCACCTCCCCCTTTTGTTTTTTAGTTTGTTCTTCTCCTAGCTCTATCTCCTTGGGATTTTTAGATTAGGTAAGATAATTTAGAGTAGAAAGTTGGGTTATGATTAGTTATAGTGAATTGGAGTGAAGGGAATCAACCTTTTCATCTAGAGAAATATCATGAGTGATTCACATACTTATGTTTAAACAACGTTTCATTGGACTGTTGAACCCAATTTTAGCAAGGGTGTAAATTTCAGCGACAACACTACCCAAAATCTAAAAAAACTCAATTTTTTTACACGTTCTTAACATATCCCCCCACCCAACATTTCTAAACTAATTTCACAAAAAATAATGCCCCCAAGCATTATATCAAAACAAACAAACTCCCCCCCCCCCCGGCCCCCCAACATAAAAAATGCCTATAAATCACGTGTCCACCTACCCCACCTATTTTCATTGGATCCACTTTCATCATATCATCTTCATTGTCCCATATCCTATCTCCATTTACCAAATGGTCACTAGTTGTCTAGAGCTAAAAAAATTTCAACTCTCTCTTGTGCAAAAAAATTCCAAATTTGGCAAATTTTTAAATATATAGGGCCAATTTTGACCAAAATTTAAAATTTTGATATTTTTAGTTATTTTTCATCTAAAAAAATCCATGGAAGACATGGAATCATCATATATATTAGTTTTCTCCTTGCTTTCAATTTATTGTTGTATAGTTGGGCTTTCAGACATTTTGCAATTTACAGGTGTGAGTGAAAAGGTAGCATTTCCAACCCCACTCGAAAGGCAAGTCCACTCATTTGATAGTGATTACATAGCTATTTCTACCTCGTTTCAATATAATGCACTTGATTCCATTTTTTTTTGTATTGTAGGATGTGTGGATTGTGGCTGGCTTCGTTGCTCTATAAGGTAATACATGTACAGGTAAGGTAAGGTTTCAATAATTTCGTAATTTCGTTGCTTACTTCTTGTGCATCACACACAAGAAAATTCATGACAGGGTTATTTTCCCGAGGGGGAATTTTGTATGCACCCTATTTCACATGCTTCCAAGGTAAAAATACCTAATGATGATGACGATGATCTCCCAAAATATGATGAGATGTTTTGAAATGATCAATACCACTTATTATCTCATTTTGAGCCTTCAAACCCCTTTCCATCTCTTTTTGGACCTTATGGACCATCCCAGAGATTTTTTTCCTTTATTTCTTATGATATTTTCCCCTTTGGCTCACTCAGGAAGGAACCACCATGGTGGTTGCATCCCCTGATGCAATGTTCTTGTCCACAATTTTTGTAACGGTTATGTCATGCCCATTAGATGGTTGCATCCTCCGCTGCAGTAATTACACAAACGTTGTCTATATGAACTAATAGTTTCATCACCTTAGCAACTTCATTTCAAATCACACTTCCCGTGCTTGATTTTTCATCCTTTTTTAGCCCAGACATGCATTTCATCTTTTTTTAATGTCATGTTCACTACTTCTCCCCCACAGCACTTGAGTTCACTCTTTGGAGATTCAATTTAAGCCTTAGATTTGAATTTTGATCTCTAGTTAGGATTGAGAACAACTAGAGGATTGCTATTAATAAAATTAAGCATTTATTTTCCCCCTATATTTTTGAAGCTTTTGCAAAGACATACTTCTTGTTGTTATTTTTCATCTAGAGAAAGAGAAATCAAGCCCAAGGGATATTTTTTCTCGTATTAAGCACCCTAAGGATTTTTTCTTAATTTTGTTACCAAATAAAATAACAAAAGGGTTGTTATACTAGCCTTCTGGTCCCTTAAACTAGCCACATATTTTTTGATGCACACCAACAGTTGCATCCTCCACTACAACAATTGCGTAACCGACACCTGTAGGAACTAGTAGTTCCATCACCTTAGCAACTTCAGTTCAATTCACACTTCCATGCATGGTTTTTCATCCTTTTTAGGCCAGACGTACATTTCACCTTGTTTTTAATGTCATGTTCACTACTTCTCCCCTGTAGCACTTGAGTTCACTCTTTGATGATACAATTTAAGTCTTACATTTGAATTTTGACCTCTAGTTAGGATTGAGAACACATAGATGATGTCTATTTAGAAAAATTAAGTTCATTAATTTTCTCCCCTAGATGTTTGAAGGTTTTCAAAAGAATACTCGTTTCTTTTGTTGTTAGTTTTCATCAAGAGAAAGAGAAATCAAGCCCAAGGGAGATTGTTTCTCGTACTAAACACCCCATGGATTTTTTATTGATTTTGTTACCAACTAATAGAACAAAAGGGTTGTTAGACAAGACTTTTTATCCCTTGAACTAACCACATATTTTTTGTTTATTCATGTTCCAAGGCACACCAAGATTTTATCTCTTCATATTGCATAACTACCACCACACTGGTCAACAAGAGCATAATTGTAGTAGTTTTCTAAGGGTATAGGCACACAATATTCAATACAGCTGTATTCTAACATGAAAATGAGTTTGGCCTTGTATTGAATTTTTTAGTTTGTCGTACATTATCTTAGATTTAATTTCGCGCCAAGGTATCAGGTAGAAGGTGCAAGTCAAAGAGTGTCGACATTTAAAATGTTAGGTTAATTTGTTTTTTTTATTGATTTCATGATTTATAGGTAAAAGATTTTACACATGACAAAGTTCTAGGCTTCTCAAGGCATCTAGGTAGATCAGGCGCACGTTGTTGACATGAACATGCATACTAGCGCAGGTAAAAGAGTGTAACAATGATTTTAAGTTTAGAGCCAAGGCGTAGGTAGAAGGCGCAATAATCAAAAGTGTCAACATAGAACATTTTAGCCTCTGGCACACTTAAGAGTATGACGATTCATTCGCAGATTAAATGCGCCAAGGTAGCATTTTCAGGATAGCATCAACCTTTTGAGCGTTTCAGACCTTTTTCTAGTTTACGGCCATAACTTTTCAAACAACGAGAGGCTCCAATTCATTGGATAGTTTTCTATGAAAATTATTACGATCACCTCTGTCCAACTTAAATGGATATCTTAATTAGGTGGGAACAATTTTTTAAAAATGTTTTAGATAGTTTTAGTTCACACACTTCATTGGGTTTGCTAGGGTTCTCACCTACCACCATAATCAGATGAATTAAATGTAACCTAGTAGGTGGTTGATCTCGGAGATTCAGACTCTTTGATTCTTCCTATACAATTGTAAGGAGGGGCTTCTTTCTAAAGGTTGGACATTCTTGTTGAAGGTTTTGTGGAGTTCAAACCTCCCATCTAGTAATGCAACTTTGCCTCTTGGCATTTTATAGTGTAAATCTTTGGAGCAAATAGATGATGATGTATTTAGAAAATTACATTAATGGTTTGTGTTTATTGGCAAGACAGATGTTCTTCAATCACCTTTGTAGTTTAGATTTTATTTCATGCATCTTCTTACCCTAGATCTCCTTGGAAAGTTAGTTCAGATTTTTGAGTAAACCTTCTGAATTCGGCCTTCATCCAGAGAGCTCTTTCCGATTGCAAGGTCCCACACTTGGGAAAAGCTCCATGTTATGCAATCGCACTGAGAGTCTCAACCCATTGAGTTGCAGACATTCAGGGGTGCTATGATTTTCATCAAGAGTTTAAGGATTGAACGATCAAGCCCATGGTCCGTTTTTCCCCCATCTAGATAGCTCCTTCTTGGTGTTGTATTATCTTGTTTGGCTTGGGTGCCCTTGCATTACTCTCAGCAAGTCCTTTGTGCCAACACGTGATATCCATTATTGCTATGCATTCTTGGTTCTCACTTTTCCAAAGCACCTCCGTGTCCTCCTGTTCCAACTCCAGTCAAACCACCATCACCTCCAGCCCAACCTACACGTTGGATTTGGGGTCTTCAGCCTATAACCTGCAAAACATGGTTTCTGTTGTGCTACATCTTTTTACTCAGATTTTTGAGTCTCCTTGTGGCTGGTTCAATTGGGGAACACTTTTTATCCTTCTTGAATTTCTCTGGCTAACCATTGTCTCTGTCAATCCTTTTTCAAATGAAGGGCCATTATTCTGCACACTCAACATGCACAAAGAAATCTTCCATCGTTTTCTCCTCTGCTGGCACATTTTCAGACCTCTGGCACATTTTTCCTGCACCCTATTTTTGATTTGCTGTGCACATTATCAATGTTTTTTAAATTCTTTAAAAAAAAACATTTTTTGAATTCTGCATGGCATACGTGGCTCATGAACATAGCCAATGACACATGGTTTCTTCAGTGGTTTCTCACTTAGGCTTGGACGTTTTTTGCCTCAGCTGCATTAACACCTGGTCTTTTTGGCATTTTCCATGCTCTCCAACGTGCACTTCCATGGGCCCCATCACTACCTTTTAGTCTTGTTTTAGAGGTAGTTTTAAGGATTAAAAAACATTTCACATGGCATTGTATAATTTTGGGCTTCTATTTTGGCTTTGTACTATGTCCTTCCTTTGAGTTCTAGGGCGAGGTCTGGGGTTGGCAGGAACAGTCAAAACATAAATATGCCTAAAATTTGCATAGTCGTTTCCAATTGTACCCTTGCACCCATTTCGAGCACTTTTTTAATGCAATTTGCAGTCTAGTAATCAGTTGCGGGAATCGTTTTAATGCTATAGACTCGCTGCAGAAGCGCTTCCTTGGTCATTGCATTATTTTTTTCACACTATTAATGGCAATTTTGTAAAACCAAGACTTTTATAAAGTGCCACATTTTGGGGGGGTTGACATCTAAAATTTAGGTTAAATGTCTTCCTTTTGTGTACCTTGCACTTTTGATTTTACATCATGGAGAGTGCTCTTTTTCATTGGATCACCTTACAGCACTTCTCGTCGAGAGAGACGTTTCATTTGACATGCTTCCATTTACTTCACCAATTTTACAAATTCCTGCATGATTCATCATCTAGAGGACTTCCTTGACACTTGTGATGTATTTGGTCACATGATGATGCATGTCTCAACGTGGCACTCAGATCCACCTCATCGTGTCTAAAGCATTCTTCAGGAGACCTTTCACATACTGCCACCATTGTCTACTGTTACTGATTCAGTTGTCTCGTCCATTGAGTTAAACAAGCTCTACTTGGTTCTAATACGAGGATTGTGCATCCAGTTCTGATGTCAAGAGTTACAAAGGACTAGACATTATTGTCATCCCCCACATCTCAAAATCGAGTAGTATCACACTGTAAATACTATCCACTTGCAAAACTTCAAATTGGATGACTCATACCTAACATAGCTCTTATGTTTGTTGAGCCCCCTCATTGGGACGAGTATCTACCTGACCTTGGTCATCTTTTTGCAGAGTCTACTTGTGATGCACTATAGGTCCCTCATTCTACAGGTGTTTCAGAGGAGATCATCTCTATTGTTGGGAGTGCCCCTTTTGGGAATCAAACATTTTCAGAGACCTATTATTGATACCCTTAGTTGTGGATCCCTTTTCTATTGATGTTTTGTTCCCTCTTCAATCATTGGACATGTTTTCCATGGGTGTTCCTCTTTTATACTCTGACAGTTCTGCGCAGTTACATTCGGTTCCTTGGCACTCACTTAGACCTATGTCACACAAGACTCAGAGTTCTGCCTTCAGTTTCCTTTGTGGAGTGGGTGGACTTACAACATCATCCTTCCTAAGGGCAGGCACACAATCTAGTTCTTGTCATAGGGAGACTTCCAAAGCTGCACATATCATGGCATCTTCTGCAAAGAGATTGCAACCCTTTCAGGCTCGTTTATGGTCGAGAATAATATTTGGCATCTTTCTTAGATTAGAGAGTGTGTTTTTCCCATGGGTTTTCCTTCACTGCTTGGAATCTACTTTCTTGTACAAATTATTTTTGCCAAGACCTATTTCTCATTTTTGACTTTTCGTCTCATCCTAAGTGATGAAGGGGGGTGTTGATTTGTTATTTTCCACATCTCAGGTGAGTCATATTGCTTAGGTGAGATCATACCATGTGTCATTTGGGGTCATTATGAGATTCCCTTACGTGTTAGTATGTCAGTGTGTCATATGCATAATTGGGAGTTACACTTCTATTCTGAATGTAAATCCCCCTCTCTACTCGAGTTGTCATGATTTCACACTGGGGGTTCTTAACACCTTGTACACCCTATTTGATCTCTATAACCAGGTTCTGCCCATGTTTCAAATCTTTGCAACAATAAACTCGCTCCTCCTGAATCTCTTCATGCTGCCATTCACATCCGTTGATGTGCACATCATCCCTCGTGATCCTTTCTTGTAGGTTTTCAAACCCTCTTTCAATTAAACCAAAAACATAGTTGTTTGTGTGTTCATCAATTTAAGTAGTAAAAGAGGAGAAATTGTTATTAAAATTCCTTTGCATACATCTAAAATTTAGCATATGAAAGATCTATTTCAAGTAAGCACTTGAATTCATTGCATTGCATTTAAATCTATATTTCAAAAAAGTCATACAATAACCAAAAAAAAACACAGAAAATCGTACTAAAATTGAGTTAAACACACAATAAAACACGACTTATAGACCCAAAAAAATAAAAAACATCCACAAACAACCTTGCAACAACCACAAAACATAGCCACACTATATTCAAGGGAAAGAGGATAAAAAAATGATACAAGGATGTTTGCTAATGTGTGGGACAACAAGTTATAATTTTGAACAAACATTTCCACCAGACATCTCCAAGGCTCTAGTTATAGCCTAAGACCATCTTAAAACAACCTTCATCATAGGCTTCCATCATGCTCTACTCCAAATCATAACATTCACCACACAACGATTGTTTCCCCTCCACTGTGGATGACTCTGGACAATAAGATATTCCGGAGAAGAGTAGGACACTTTCCTTGTGCTCCCACTCCACTTGAACAATAGAACATTCAAGAAGATATCTTTTTATAAACTCAGGTGAGAGGTATTTCTCTCCACACCATCCCCCACACACATTATTCCACATTTTTTTCTCTTGATGGTGAAGCCTCGTAATAAAACAATCACGTTTGACATCTCGTGAGATAGCTACTCCCATTGAGAATTTGATTTTTTTTCATCTCATCTAACATCATTTACCACTCTCATCCATATGACCTTGGTAGATCAAGGCCAACATTTTTTTATTTTCCACTTTATTTGAGTATCACGACCCAATATTCCTCCCTTCATTGATCAAGACATATATCTGGGGATTCGTGTCACTATCATACTTGACCATACCATCCATCATGATCAAGTCCACAAGAGTTTCATTTCCCTCAACGAGAAGGTATTGCTATTTTGAGAACACAAGTAGAGGGATATCCTTCCGTATTTATTACATTCCTACACCTCAACTCATACCATCCTCACACTATTCATAGCCACCATCCAACACTATTCCAACATCCTCTACATCAAATACGTTGTTCCAGACTCACAAGGATTCGAGGGCACACAAATATCCCCTACAATTTTTTTCATGTACATAAACCTCACTGTAAATTATTAGTAAGTTCCCTTCCTCCCACCTACAGTGTGGCCATGGTTTAAACACACAACTTATATTTGTGTGTTCCAATTATTTACAAATGATTCTACACCTCAGGGGAATTTTGATTACTAACTTTTGTAACTTGATAAATTCTATAATTTTGAGCACACCTTTTCACATGTATGGTTAGTAGTAATTCTCACTCCAAAATGTTAGTGTTATCAATTCCAAAATCTCTGCTTAATAAAAAACCAATTTCCTTTAAACAACATATCACTTTGAATCAAATAATCTAACCAATTATTTCTATCAATATGTATTAGTTCCTTACATTTCTTGTATGCTTCATAAAAATCAACATCACCTTCATATAAATGATTCATTTTCTTGAATCCAACTACATAAATTGTCCTTTCAATTAGAAAATGGTGTCACCTACTCTATGCATTAGCGATTATAGTTCAACCACTTCTATGAATTAACACAAAATAATAACTTTGCAAAAATTTAACCCATCTTACATGTCTCTTATTTGAATTACAATGACTATTGAAGTAATACCATGTTTGATGATCTTTATACGACAAGAACTCCTTAAAAAAGATAATGTTTGCACTTCCTTAATACTTGAATTATGGCATAAAATTCTTGATCATACATGAGATATATTTTTGTTGCATTAGTCAAACTATCACTTAAATATGTTACCAGTCTTCCTTCTTGGCTTGATACTACTTGAATTGCATTATAGCTTACATAAAAAAACAACCTACACTACCTTATCAAAGTATGAGAGGTTTAATTTTGTTTCTTCAATCACCTTGTTCTTCAATAATTCAAAACTTTGGTTATTTCCTATAATACATTTAAATTATTTTTTATCTCCTCTCATTGTCTCAATTATTGGCACACATATACCACTGATATTTCTATTGAACTTTATATAGAAACTAGACAATTTTTACCTATTAAATACTCTTTTGTGTAGGCCATAAAATAAACTTGTTCACCTTCTCTAGATCCATCTTCAAACCCTCTTCTAAAATTATAAATGCAAACTATATGGTCAATTCTTCTTTCATGAAAATACATTTCTTAACATTGATCAACAAGTTTTCTTCTCTTAGTCTCTATAAATTTAATTGGATATGTTATGAATGTTCATCCTTTCTCTTATTGAAAATCATAATATCATCCAAATAAACATTCAAAAACTTACCCAAATATAGTTGTAATACCTCATTCATCAACCTCATAAATGTTCTTGGTATGTTATTCAACCCAAATGGCATAAAAAACACTCATACAATCCTTCATCTTAAATTTTGTCTTCCAGTGATCTCCTTCTCTTATTTTAATTTGATGATAACTTGTCTTAAAATCTATCTTGTTCAGATATTTTTCTCCACCAAAATAGTACATTAAACCATCCATCCTTGGAAATGGAAATCTATACCTTATTTTAATCTCATTGATTTCTTTATAATTTGTACACATTCTCCATTCTCCTCCTTTCTTTGGTGATATTACGACTAACACCACACATAGACTTAAGCTTTCGCTTATCATCCTTTCTTCAATAAATATTTCACTTGTCTATTCAACTCTTCATTTTCTATTGGTGTCATTCTATTCGCATATTTATTTGGAAAACATTCTCTTGGAATCAAATCCATACAATGACTAATACTCCTTATTGGTAGTTACACATATGGCATGTTATTAGACAATATAGCATTATACTATGCGAGTAACTATGACTTATTTTCACAGTTCCTTTCCTTCATCTATGTTACCGCATATCCTTGGCATCAAAGCGAAACACTTTTTATCGTGCTTCAAACCATATAAGAACGTTATACTATCAATTAAATAAACTTTGGCATTACTAAATACCTATCTTTTCTTCTCTCTCAATGAATTAAGAATATGTTTCTCACCATCCTTCATCAAAGTATAAGTATTATATCTACATTTCTGGAAAGTATTTTATCATATTGTCACATTCTTCCTAACAAAAAGTGGCATACATCCATAAACATAATATCACACAATACTTCATCATGATATGATATTATCTTAAATTTGACTAAACATTGTTCACTTAATAACACGTAATATGTTCCTTTTTGTAACCATGAAATTCTGTATGGATTAGGATGCTCTGCCTTTCTCAATTTCAACTTTTCAACCATCTCGTTTTACACAAGATTATTAGTGATACCACTATCAATGATAAATTTAGAATTTTAAACTTATTTTTTTCATATTATTATGAACAAATATCTTCTTTGTACTATTTCAACTCTATCTATATCATAAAATTACAACAATACTCTTTTCATCAAGAAAGACTCGCCTCTTTTGATTCATCAACTTTTCTTGGTGATCCACTTGATTCTTCATGTGCATGTGTGACTCTTGCACTTCCTTTAGATCTTCTACTTTGACTTCCTTGATATTGGGTACACTCAAAAGGTTTATGTCCTTCTGCTCCATACTTTAGAAAAATTCCTGTGAACGATCTTCCACCTTCTCTCCCATATCTTCCTCTACCTCACTGATATTTGTCAAACCTTTCATTGCATTTTCAAATATCACTTTCTATTTCCTTGGAATCTTCAGTATGATATACTCTATAAAGGATTTGATGCATTCCTCTTTAGAGTTTTTCATCTCTTCCGCTTTGCCTATTTTCTCTTAATTAAAATATCTTTGACAACTTATCTTCTACCTTCAGGAAAAAATAGTATTCTTACTCATATTTATGCAACCTTTTCATTCTCAACTTGTCTTGAATAAATAATGTCAAACTATCAATATATCTTGCTACCTTTTCTTGATTGTCTTCTCTACATTCATCCCTAATTGTCATCATATAACATTCTTTAATATCACGGGGGGTTCACTTAGTAAAAGTATGGTATAGCATGTTCGTTTAAAATGTATTAAAGAATACCCTTAATGTTAGTTTTTACCTCTAATTATTCAATTGATAATACCCCCCTATTGTTATATTATTAGAATGAAAATACCCCATATTTTTTCCATGTACCTTACCTATTTTTCCATTACAATTTTATTTACCCCTTTTTGTTTGTACGTTAATTTATCAAATAGAAAATATATCATGTTTTCCACTCAATTATTATTTTCATAATACTCCTTTGATCTAGAAATATATTTCAAAGACCTGCAAGATATATTATCAATTAAGTTAATGTAAAACGTTATTCATTTATCAATAGTTCTTCAAATGATTAAGATGGTGAATCGATATCATTTGTATTGAAAAGTATACTCAATTCTAATTTTCTACAATATTATTATTTCTTGGTTAAGAATCTCTTAATTCAAATTTCCTTTTTCAAAAAGAGATTATAATTTAACTTCATGACAACACTCCTTCTACAATTTTAAGGTATTTAGTTTTGAAATCTAGGGCTAAAATATTTTAGTTTAATGTTAAAATCAACCCCACCTCTCCTTTGGCCTACCTATCTAATCTACCCACAATACCTAATTCGATGTATTAGTAAATTAAACTATTTCACCCATAATGTATACCGGTTATATCGACTTTGATTTTAGCAATTTTAATTACCTCAATATGAATGAACGTGCTAGGATATTTCCTAGCTAATGAACCCCTCGTGTTCCATATAATCTTTCATACACCTACCATTTTATCTCTTATTTGGTAATCTATTCAATAGATATAATAGCTTTCAATGCAACCTCAATCATGATCATCCCTAGGACCAATAATCTCGTGTGTGATGTTATCACTCAGTACAATATTCAAATGTGTGACCTATGATAGAATTAGACCTCCTTTTAATGGATTTGATAGGTTACATCACATTAGCCAATAGGATAACACCTATATATTATGTGACATAAGAAAATATGACTTGATCAAGATCTGATATGAATTTGAAGTCTTAATGATCAAAAAATTGTTATTTCACAATAGAAATACTATCTAGAAATCTTTGTAGAAATGCTATGATGACTACACCCAACCTACTCCTTAACCTTACTTACATATGGACAAATATACAATAATGAATCCTTGCTAATGAAAATAACCTTACAACCATTTCCAAAAGTAAGAAAGTTAATCTACTTTGTATCTTTATGATGGGATTGACTTCTCAATCAACCAAACCTATAAATTTTCCAATGGGAAACAATCATAACATGTAAGAAAGAACGATATGTCAATGTGATTGCCATATAATTTAAGGGACACACATGAAAAAATCATACAAAAAAAAAGCAAGGAAACATTACACCATTAGCATACTTTGCTACCCATCTTCAATTGAGAGAGGCTCACAAGCATTAGGAGAAAGGTTGTTCTAAGGTATTGAAAACATTTTATAGTATGTACCATACCAATTAATTCTTAAAACATACACATCAACAAATGTGATGTGAAATAACTTATGCCACAAGATCCCCCAAGAAAATATTACTAGAAATGGAGACGTAATCATGCAACTACACATCTCAGTGAAAATTTTAGTGGCGAATATTTTTTAATTCATGAATATTCCAGTTTTCAAAATTTTAAAATTAGTGAATTTTTCAGGTATGAATAGGGACTGGTTTGCCAAAATTTTATGGGTACAAGTTAATGTTAGGGGTCGGTTCACCTAGGAGTTTCCACTGACATTCGACTGTTATCATTAAAATCACCCTTATAGAAAAATTAAAATATGTCAAATTCACCTCATATATATATATATATATATATATATATATATATATATATATATATATATATATATATATATATACTATATATATAGTATATTATTTAGTTTATTATTCATAGTTCTAAACATCAAACTTTGGAACCTTCGTAAATTTGTGATTACCAAATATTTCATTAAGGATTTCTACTTTCGAAATTGGAGGACTGGTGAGCAGAGGTAGATATTTTGTTTCTACTTTCAAGGTACTTTGGTTTGTTCTGTAGCATGTATGTAGCATACTATCTGACATTTGCATGATGTCCGATCGACAGCATGAAGGATGGTACTGGCCAGTAGCATATTGCATGATATCAGTCGGTAGCATGCAGAATGCTACCGACCGGTAACATGCAGAATGCTATCAGACTAGTAGCATTCTGTATATTGTCGGACTGGTAGCATTTTGAACATGCTACCAGCCATGCTAACACCAGACGGCTGTATGTTTGTATACTACTAATCGGTAGCATTCTGCATGCTTGTCGACCGGTAGCATGTTGTATGCTACCGTCCAATGTCATGTTGGTAGCATTGTTGAATTTTCTAGATCGATAGTTCATAGTCATTGCAGAATGCTACAGGACGGTAGCATTCTGATACGGGTTGGGAGTGCACTACATGTCGCCTACCGTCCGATAGCATGCATTATGCTACCGACCGGTAGCATCCAGTGTTCTTTTGATTACATTTTAAAAATTTAGAACTGTTTAGATGTTGATTACATTTATCTAATTTAAATATTTTCATGGATAGGTAAAATGGCTTCTCTGAACAATCAACAAAAGGCAGAAACACAAAAAAGAAAAGGTAGCATAGCAAAAAAATTCAGCCCCACAAAAAAAATGAAGACCCAAGTTGCTACCACTGGAAACATGAACAAGGGTACTAGTAAGTTGTAACCGACTATCATAACCATTTGGAATTTTCCTCTTTTAATTTTTTCATCAGTACAATTTAATTTTTTAATAATTTTCTAACGGTCAAAACATTTTTCGTTTTTGAAAACAGAAACCCCTTCTGTTAATTTTATTCAGAATGAACCAGTAAACCAAAATATAAACCCTAAGGAAACAATTATTTCATTAGATGAAAATTATATAGACCCAGACATGCCAGAGCTTGAAGATATTCCTACTGGTATGTTGTAATAGACTATCATAACCATTTGGAATTTTCCTCGTTTGAAGTTTTTCATCAGTACAGATTTTTTTTTTTAATAATTTTGTAACCGTCAAAACATTTTTGGTTTTTGAAAACAGAAACCCCTTCTGTTAATTTTATTCAGAATGAAATGGTAAACCAAAACATAAACCCTAAGGAAACAATTATTTCAGTAGATGAAGATTATATTAACCTAGACATGTCAGAGCTTGAAGATTGTCCTGAATTCCAAATGCGTTTAAGAGATGAAGGCTCAAATGAAAAGATTCCAGCAGAAGATGATAATGATAGAAACCCTTCAAAAAAATAAGTCTGGGAGAAAGAAGAAAACATCTTGGATAATTGGAAGGTCATTTCAAGTAGATTGGGCAGTAAAATTCCCATTTATTGAGCCTGTACATCCAGATAATGGTAGTGATACTCCCAAAGAATGTAGATGTACTATTTGTACTTGGAAATTGGGTAAAGAACATAAAATGCAACTTAAATTGGACACTATAGAGAAACATTGTGGAAAAGTCTATTACACAGTCACTGACAATGATGGAAAAAAACAAAGACTCATAGATGGAAAACTGCAAAGGAGTGCATGCATGTAAGATATAAGGAGGAGTATGACAATAAAATGAAACACACTCAAAAACTTTAGGAGAAAGGAGGCACCATAAATGCAAATTTTGGAAAAGTTGCAAATGAAAATCTTAAAGGCAAAAACCTCGTAGTTTTCAACCATATTCTTTAATTTGAAAATGGGAAAACAAATTTTAGAATTTTTCAGAATATAAAAAATTGTTCAAGTTTAATGGGTTTCCAAACCTTCCAAATTCACATTGGTCAGAGAGAAGTTCCTAGGAAATGGCGAGATGTCTTGCGATGATTGAACAAGAAGATCTGAAAGAAAATGTAAAGAATGCAAGTTTCATCTCCCTTTCAATTGATGAAGTTATAGCCATTGACAACACTTCTTGGGTTTGCATGCATGTATATACATTCCATAAACACACCAAAACACCTCATCTGTTATCGGTTCATAAAATGCAAGAAAACTGCAATGCTGAAAATCTTTCCAAATTGGTGATATCTAATTTGAAGGACATAACAAGAATGGATAATTATTCTATAGCCACAAATTGATTTGTGTTGGTGTTGATGGTGCATCAGTGATGCAGGGTCATAGAAATGGTCTATGTGTGCGTCTCCAAACATTTGTTTCTCCTTACATGATTCTTATTCATTACATGGCTCACATGATGAATCTTGCATATAGGATAGTAAGCACATTCAAATGTGTTGAGAAAGTTGAAGAGCTTATCCGTGAAGTGCATGCCTATATGTCAAGCAGTCTGAAAATATTTCTAGAGTTTCAAAAGTTTTCACTTGGGGTCACAGATGGTAAGAAACTTCTTAAAGATGTTGATACTAGATGGATTTCTATGTATGAGCCTGCACACAGAGTTTTTGAGGAATATCCATCTTTAACTGGTTTCATGTATAAGAACCATAGGCAAGTTGACAGGGAAAAATATTTGCTTTACCAACTTACAGACTTTGAAACATTGTTAACACTTTGTGGGATTCTTCCAATGTTGCATGAGATGAATTGCATAACAAAACTTGCACAAGAACGGTCCATATATATAGCTGACTTCATTAGGTTCAGAAAAAGGGTGTGTCAGACTCTAGATATGTTATATAACTCTGATGACTGCTTTAAAGGACATGTTTTCAGTCACTTGCAAGCTCTGACATATTTAAAAGATCCTAACAACTACTTTAGATTCAATATATCTGGTCATCTGTGTATCTTTGTTAACGAGAAAGAGATTAAAATGCACACATTCGAAAAATGAGTTGATATTGTTGGAGCAGAGCTTGAAGAAGTGCCTATTACATGTAATTTATATGATGTTATTATATCTTAAACAAGGAAAAAAATTTCATAAAATCTCACAATGCTTATCAAATGAGATCAGAGATCGTTTCAAAAAAGGAGAGCTTCTTGAGGCCATGGGAGTTGTCAATCCTAACTTTTGGAATCCTATAGGGCGCTTTTGCTGATACATTTAAAAGACACATGGGTACTATAATTAAACATTTTTCACAATCAGTTGAATGTAATGGATTTCAGATTAATGGTATTCTTCAAAAGGAAACTCTTGCATTGCAATCAAATGATTTCAGACAGGTAATGAAGGAACAATTTGAAGAACTGAAAGATCCAACAGAGAAGGGAGCAATAACACTTCTATGGAAAAGGTTGTATCCTAGTTCCATCCTTCGTGAAATCATAAGTGAGTATTTCCGATTGTATGAACTATGTCAGACAATGATATTGGGATCAGTTGAAGACGAAAGAGTTTTCAGCACATTAACATTTATAAAATCAAAATATCGGAACAGGCTTGATAAAAATCTTGAGACCTGCTTGAGATTGTAAGTTTCAAGATATGATGTGGATACCTTTCCTTATGAACGGGTAATGGTTGTATGGAATTCTCTTGCAGAGAGGAGAGGGATCAGTAATACTAATACAGGGACTGCAGATAACAATGAAATGTGACTGAAAATCACAGCGAAAGATTAGATAAAAGTGTTGGGCAGTAAACTTTTCAGGATAACTTTGCATTTGATCTAGCTGATATTGAATAAAGAAGACTGACTGTACATTTTTATTCTGGAAAGAAATTTTCATATCAGGATTCTGATTATAATTATGTATATTGTTATTTTTGTTATACGTTTGTACATTTTTTAATATTATTTTCAATGTTGCAATGTGTTTACTGTTTAGATTTTTTAAATGTGTCATACTTATTGTTCTGTTGTCTTTAAAATGAAAAAAATATAATTACATTATTGGAGAATTTTCATTAGATTTTTTGTTTTTGAGAATATAAATTACTTGTAGTTCATTGTTTCAAAAAAATATAAAATGATAATAATTTTTACCATGTTTTTCGTTCTTTGTTTGAAATATAAATGTAAAAGTACTTGTAGTTCAATATTGTCATATAATCTGAAACAATTTTATAAAAATATTCAACAACAAAGTATTTTTGAGAAGATTCTTCTCTATGTCATAATAATAAGAAATTTACCATGTAATAAATATAACAAATATAATTGAGAATAACAATCACATTCAGAATCAGTTTGAATAGCAAAACAATCACAATATAACAAAAGTAAAAGTAAAATGCCACAATCCACATTGATTAAAGTTTGAAACTTTCAATATTGTCATATAATCTGAAACAATTTTATAAAAAGATTCAACAACAACAATTATAATTTCATAATGTTTTTTGCAGATTCAACTTTGAGAAGATTCTTCTCTATGTGATTCTTTCTCCTACACTAAAGAACTTTCTTTGACAACACCAGACTGAACCAAATCCTTTGCAGCATACTTCAATATTCGAAAGAATCATTTTTTCTTGATTTTCCACTTCACCAACAGACAATAATGTTTGATCATCTTCAACTTGCTTCTTCAATAGTATGTCTGGATCCATTGCATTTTCCTTTATAATTCTTCTCAAGGTATTATTCTACTTGTTTAAGATAACAAGCTTCTCTTTCAATTCAATTGTTGCATTTAAACTTTTCCTTGCACTTTGTAAATGCAAATTAAGCACACTAGCCTCATTTTTCAAATTTTCATACTTTGACTGCATTTCACAAGAGAAAAACTATTAGTAAAATTTCAAAAAATGAAAATAATACTTGAAAATTTAGTAAGACTTACCAATGCCTTATCTTGTTCCGCATTTGCTATAACTACAAGGCCCTTGTCTCTCGACCACATATTGTGGTAGGCTTGTGCTTCTGCATTTAAATTCTCAACTTTGTTCAACATAATGTTCAACACTTCATCATCATAATTATTATCAAATGATACAGAACCAGACACAACCTGATTCAACAAAATATCAATATTTCCTGGCTCATTCTGATGTGAAGAATACAATATATGTCTTTGGTTGTGATTTTTATATCGTGAATTTATTTCTTTAATAAAAAATTTAGCCCTAAACTCCCACAATTTTAATTCTTCAACCTCCTTCGAAATAATATCAATATTGGCTTTCATGTTATCAGCCAAAAGAATACCAAGTGGAAAAGTAGTTTTCTGGTCATCAGTTAAGACAGTGCTAGTCCTGTACTGGAGATGGTGTTCTTGATCTATCATGTCTTCTTGGAGAAGGTTGCCTTGCCGCATGAATCATATCTTGGGGATTGAATGTTCCATGCTCCTGAAGTGTGTTTTCAATCCCAAGATACTCCTCATCTAAATCAATATTGTTCAACACTGAAACACCTTGTCCACTAGGAAAATTGCCCAATGAAAACTGTTGGAAAATCAGAGGTTAAATTAAGTGTGCCCCTGCTTGCAGTTGGCCGAGCAAATGAAATATTCTTGCCAGTGAACATTGTCCTCATATTTCTTGGTGGGGGTGGCGGAGGTGGCATCTGCATTTGTAGTGGATGCTGAATTGGAGGCCCTAAGACATTGAATTGTAATTTTGTAAATAATATGACGAAATTCAAAATTCAAACATAATAGAAATGAAAAATAAATAAATTCATATAAGATTATTAAAAATTAAAATTACTTTGTTGAGAGGAATGTTGTTGAGGTGCAAATGAAGCCTGATTCTGTTCATGTAGTGGTTGTGGAGGAGTAGACTGGAAAGACTGGTAGATGTGATCTAAAATATAATTAAGAATTAAAGATCTATTAGAGTGTTGAATTTTATATCATCAATTATTAGTAAACATATAAAAAAAAAGAGATTCAAACCTGGGGCAACAAACTGAGGTATTGAAGATATTTCTACGTCCTGCATTTGAGGTCCGATGATACGATCCTGTTCTGTTGGTAGTTTCTGCAGCAAAGCAATATAAATTGCAAGAAATTTTGAAACACATACAAGTTTTATATAATTAATTACATTTATTTTTAAAAAAATTGAAACATATATACATCATAAATTAAAATACCTGTGATTAATGCATGTGGTATTTTGGATGATTGGGTTTGAGGGTTTATGGAACTCCTCATCTTTTTAGCATGTGGAGGGGTGTCCTCCTCTATTTGTTGATCGTCAGAAATAGTAACAGAATCTCCTGAACCTGGTAGTAAGTGACCTCTGATAGCAGCATCCCTTCGTGATGCAGCCGTAAGTTTGCCACCTTCTGTTATAATTTAACAATAAACTGTTAATTCATTTAAAATATTAATTTTAAAAGATAAATATTACAATATGAAAAATTATAATTAAAAACCATCTAATAACAAATTGGGACTCACCTCTTGCTCTTCAATTGTTAGTGTTAAATTCAAAGCCTGTAGCTTTGAATGCATTGTTGTCGGAGGAGAGGTGTCGCACGTAAATTATATAGAGACTCATAATATAAACCAAGAATAAAATTTGTTGAGTTGATGGTAACATTCTCATTCAAATGAATATTTTCCAAATCAGCTCTTATCCTGGAGGATAAGTAGTTGCACCAGTCAAATTTCTGCCCACATAAGGTACGAATGATATACGCTAAAGCCCACCAAGGAATATCATATATCGACCTTGTAAAATAATTATAGCCTGGAAGAACTGCACAACAGCCTGCAGAAATGGGTGACTGAAATCCTTGAGTTGAATCCCTCTTTTTGAAGGGTTTTGGGAAGATGTAATTGTCAATACAACAAAGAGAAACATTTTGTTAGTAAATTTTAAACATAAAAAACTTTGTTAAATTGAAAATAATGAAAATGTAATGTTGTAAAATAGAAAATAAACTTACAAGCAGTAGCAGCTACAACTGCATCAATAGAAAACTAAAAATTAGACTCCAAATACTTGCATTCTTCATCCGATAAAACAACCTTCGTCGTGACAGGATCCACATCTTTGTGTGGTAGTCTTGTGAGATGCTCAATGTCATCAGGTGACGTTCCAAATGACTCTGCATGAGATGGGAGTGTATAATGAAATGTGAAAGTGGAAGTGTCATAGTTGAGTAGAAGATTGTTAAGTGATTTGTGGTCTATCTTAAATTGGGGCATATACAGTAGCCCTGTGAAACTGGTTGCTTCGATCCATTGGAAAAATGTACTAGGATCCTCTAGAAATTTATACAGTTGAGGAAATACCAGGCTCTTGTACGAAAACTTCTTCATATTTGTTGTTGACGCAACTGGGCTCTTCGGCTCTCTGGAAGTGTTCTTTCTTCTTGGCATTTTTTCAAACTGTTATAAAATTCCTGTTTGTAGTTGTGCTTTGGCATTCTGGATTCTTCCTTTTTGTATGTCCTGGAATCTGTGTCCTTTGGCATTCAAGTTTCTTCTTTAGGATTTTTCCTTATATGCTTCTCCAATGCTGTTGTGTGGAGTGAAAATGACTACCTTCATGTATTTATAGCAAGCAAAGGCGGTCCGCCAACCTTTATGCCATCGTTATCAACATTAAATGTGCTACCCGGCCGAATGCAGATGGAGAATGCTACCATGGTACATGGGGAATGCTACCGGTCGATAGTGTGCAAAATGCTACCAACCGTTAGCATGCTGTATGCTACCAGCAGGCACATAGCTATATAGTAATGCTACCGACCGGTAGCATTGTGCATGTTATCTTACATGAATCTAGTCGGCCGGGTAGCATGCAGAATGCTACCGGTAGCATGCATATGCTACTCGGTAGCATACAGAATGCTACTACCATCCGGTAGCATATGGTAATGTTATGTGGTCGGTAGCATTCTGCATGTTACCAGCTCGATAGCATTCTTTATGCTACCGGTCGATAGCATGTATGCTAATGCTACCAATGCTGGTATCATAGTATGCATGCTACCGGTTGGATAGCATGTAGAATGTTGTCGGTCGGTAGCATTTTGTATACTACCTGGTAGCATATAGAATGCTACCAACCAGTAGTATTTACAGTGCTCTCCCATGTCATATATTATTTCTACCGCATCATAAGGCCAATGGATAAGGCCCTACCATTCCCACAATCATGTTAAAAAATTACCTCCCGCACGAAACAACTTTTCCTGCAATTCGCCATACAAGCGAAAGTGGTTTTACCAATATTCACCAAATATTTTCTAAGGCTTTTTTTCAGAGGGACCCTTAAAATTTTCCCTTAGCTTACATCATTCCTTAAGTCTAACCCACATGTGACCCAAGAAATTGTAAATTGTGATGTCTTCTTTGCACACAAGCATGGGTCGTATTCAATGTATAGTGGCAACACATTACTAGATCAGAAGCCACCTTGTACTCGGACCTACATCATGCTCATACTTGCCCTTTCTCAAGACCTTTCCCATGCCCATGAAATAAATGTAGTATGACCAGACATGTGAAACAACCACTAACACAAAACAATGGTGAAATCATTTCATCAAATCTTCACAATGCTTTGCAATAACCCTGCACACGGGTCCATGGTGATTGGCAAGTCTCATCATACACCTACAATGCCCCTAACAACCCTATTTGTCATCAACAAAGATAGCCATGCCACCAAGGGCTAGATGAATGCCACCAAGGGTTGTCAATCCTCTATGGTAGTCCAAAGGTTGAAAGAAAACCCTAAAATATGGCTACCAGGGCACGACTAGAGTTATGCATACACAGAGCCCAAAATTATGCATAAGGGTTGTTAATCCTATATTATAGCGCAAATGATGAGTGAAAACCCTAAAATCAGGCTTATAGGGCACAATTAGATGTGCATACATAGAGCCCAATATTATGCATAGTTGACTATCATTAACATGGAAGAACCTACTAGATATAAGCCAGTGTCACCATTGGTCAAAGCATCTAGCCAATATAATCCCTTAAAGTATTGTCGTCTATAATAGGTGATATAAACCCTATAAACAAATGGTGCATATAGTATTTGACAGTCCATGGACGTGAGTGCTAAATTATTAAAACTTGGGAAGAAGATCGATAGATCAAGATGCGTCACTTCGAGATTGTAGGGCCAACACATAACACTTGAAACAATTGCATGCTAAAAGGAATTGAGCAATTAGGCATTTTTCATGCACTACCAATAAGAAAATGTCGTGCGCCCCTCACCACATCCACAAGAAATCAAGTCAAATACTAAGAAGTTGGGCCCACCATAATGATAGCCACACATATGCCTACAAGGAACATTAAGATTCACTGCCATTAGAGAGCAAATGCTACCAAGATAAGACTAGAGCTCGCCACCACCACCAAGGCGACACGTGGTCGGGCCATAATTTATTGTTGGATCCACATAAACCACCATAAGAAACAAGGTGTCGCTGGGAAAAATGGATGGGCCCCACCAATGACATTGTTGTAGGACACGTGGCATGATGTGAGTGATTCATGCACACTGGCGAGTGGCACGCGAAGTTGTCAACTAGAGGGATGTGGGCCAATAAGATGATGCCACACACATGCCATCATTATACCTGGACACTGAATTGGAACAACTGCTAGTGAACAGGGTAAGTAATGAGCAAGCTTGGAGAATGATTGACGGTGCACATGCGAGGGGGGAGGATCTAACTAGTTCACGAACAACACATTAAATAAAAGTGTGGTACAAAGGATTTTTTCTACTTTGTTCATTGTGAATGGAGCAGTTGATGCATCATAGGGTGAACAATGAGTACAAGCGAGACAAGTGACAAGTGGGAAGTAATAAAGGATAAGCATGGAGAGACTTGGAAGCAAAGACCAAGGGGTTGGCAGAGTGCAATGGGAAGCAGTAATCAGATTGGAGAGACTAGCTAGGAAGGCAAGCAAGAGGGAAAACAAATACACGTGTGCATTATAAGTTATGCACATGTGTGTGCAATAGGTAGTCCCCAATGAAATAGAAAAGAAGTGCATTAGGCACATATGGAAGGCATAACATGCGAACTATTGGTGCCACATAGCAATATGAATTTAGGCAATTAAGGCAAGGGCCTAGGGTATAAGGATTTGATGATCAAACCACCAGGGGATACATGAACTAGGGCACCACTACACTTAGAAGAAACCTCTTAAGACACATAAGAACACCACCAAGGCACACGAATAAGCAATAGTAGTTTTTCAAGTGCCATGCATAAATGCTAATTACAATATAAACACAATTATAGTTTTTTTCACTTCTTCATATATAAATTATAGCATAGTTTATTTCTAATTAAAACCAAATAGATTGAAATCAAATTAAATTAAAAATATATCTGTGAACTCACAAATCTTTTAGCTATCTCACCAAGCAAAGGGATGTGAAACAACATTAGAAATATCTAACCATAAATGATGACAGAACCTACACACATGCTTGTGTAAAATTACATACCGAATCTGGAATGTGTAATTTAATCTCAAATGGTTACCTTGACATAGGGAAAAGATAGTACAATTAATCCAAACAAAAGACTATATGAAATGGCAAGGGTACTTGTGAGCCCTACATCTCCCATTTCCTAATGCTCGAGTATCTTTCCATTTACTTGAAGTGTCCCTCTCCTTTTGATTTTAACCATTTTTCCATCTCCAGCTTTCATTTCATACATATGCAGGTTTCATGAAAACAATTCCATGAGACGTCCATATTATCATAAAACAGGTCTTTGACAGATACCCCAACAGTGTATATAAGCAGTGATCTGCATTGCTCTCTATGCATCTAATTTTATGAATCCCAACAAAATGGTCTAGATTGCCAAAGGCTCAAAACAAAACAAAATGAAATAAACTTTCTAGAAACTGAAAATAGAACCTTGTCCCTTCATTATTATTGCAGGTCTGACACAGTGCACATTATTACAGTGCAAGCCTATTTTTCAGATTGCTTCATTTAGCATCACCAATAATCTCCACAAGAACATTTTCCCTGTCTAAAATGATGGAAACGGTTTGCATCTCTCACAACAATTTCTCTTGCAGCAATCTTGGAGATAAATTTTGTTGAAGTGTGGCAATCAGCACATACCCGAAGGTTCTTAACAACTCTTATACTTGTTCCAGGGGGCGTGTTTAACAAACCAAATGCAATTGCCAACTTTTCACTATGGTAGCAGAGAAATAATTCTTTTTCCTCCTCTTCTACATCATTAAGTAAATGTCTTGAATCTGAAAAATACCCTGCTGCCTTCATCTCCCAAGCCAATTTCTCCAACTTTGCATAGATCTCCTGTGTCTGTGGATGTGATCTGTCTCTTACACAAAAAGCATGTACCGTTTTTTAGCCTTCAATCCAACTAAGTCCAGGGATCTTTTTAAGTCCTTTATCTTTCATCAATCGCCTTACCATTTGAACCTCACCCCACCTGCCCACGTCTGCATAGATGTTTGAGAGAAGAACATAAGTTGCAGCATTTTTAGGATCCAAATCAAAAAGCAGTGTCGCTATAAATACTCCTAAGCCTATATTCATATGTGATCTACAGGCACCAAGAAAACACTTCCACACAACCACCACAGGTTTAACTGGCATCTTAATAATAAAGTTTAGTGTGTCCTCAAGATAGCCAGCACGGGAAAGAAGGTCAACCATGCACACATAATGATCAACTGTAGGTGTAATGCAATAAGGGTTACTCATGTGATTAAAATATGTACAGCCCTCATCCACTAAACCTGCATGGCTGCATGCGCATAGAACACAAGCAAAGGTTGTGGAATTTGGTTTTACACCTGACAATTGCATTTGCTTTAAAGTTTCTGAAGCCTTTTCAACAAATCCATTTTGTGCATAGCCTGCAATCATTGCTGTCCATGAGAACACATCTTTTTGAGGCATTCTGTCAAACAGTTCATATGCCTTGTCTATGCTTCCACATTTTGCATACATATCTACCAGTGCAGTTGCAAGTACATTTGACATATTTCCTTTGTCCTTTATGCTTTGATGGATGTTCATACCCTGTTCCAAAGCTCCCATTTTGGCACAGGCTGGGAGAATGCTGGCAAAGGTTGTGGAATCTGGCTTACCACCTGCCAATTGCATTTGCTTGAAAATTTCTAAAGCCTCTTCAACAAATCCATTTTGTGCATATCCTGCAATCATGGCATTCCATGAGACCACATTTCTTTGAGGCATTTTATCAAACAGTTCACGTGCCTTTATAACAAATCCATTTTGTGCATATCCTGCAATCATGGCATTCCATGAGACCACATTCCTTTGAGGCATTTTATCAAACAGTTCATGTGCCTTTTCAACAAATCCATTTTGTGCATATCCTGCAATCATGGCATTCCATGAGACCACATTTTTTTGAGGCATTCCATCAAATAGTTCACGTGCTTTTTCAACAAATCCATTGTGTGCATAGCCTGCAATCATTGCTGTCCACGAGAACACATCTCTTCGAGGCATTCTGTCAAACAGTTCATGTGCCTTGTCTATGCTTCCACATTTTGCGTACATGTCTACCAGGGCATTTGCAACTACATCTGACATATTTCCTTTATCCTTTAAGCTTTGATGGATACCCATACCCTGTTCCAAAGCTCCCATTTTGCCACAGGCAGGGAGAATGCTGGCAAAGGTTGTGGAATTTGGCTTTACACCTCCCGATTGCATTTGCTTGAAAGTTTCTAAAGCCTTTTCAGCAAATCCATTTTGTGCGTATCCTGCAATCATGGCATTCCATGAGACTACATTTCTTTGAGGCATTATATCAAACAGTTCAGTTGCCTTTTCAACAAATCCATTTTGTGCATATCCTACAATCATTGCAGTCCAGGAGAACACATTTCTTTGAGGCATTCTGTTAAACAGTTGACGTGCCTTGTCTATGCTTCCACACTTTGCATACATGTCTACCAGGGCAGTTGCAACTACAACATCTGACAAAATTCTTCTATCCTTTATGCTTTTATGGATGTCCATTCCCTGTTCCAAAGCTCCTATTTTGGCACAGGCTGGAAGTACGCTTGCAAATGTAAACTGATCGGGTTGAAAACCTGTTTGTTGCATATGGCGAAACAGTGCAAGTGCCTCGTGAGAACACCCATGTCTTCTGTACGCTGCAATAATCGTATTCCACGAGAAGCTGTCTCTCTCTTTCATGTGGTCAAACACTTTACGGGCATCCACCAAACTTCCGCACTTGACATACATGTAAATAAGTTTATTATGAATAGTAAGCAGAATGTGCAGCGCCTCCTTCAACTGGCCCTGATTGATATGAGTAGTGGAACTCACTGATATTTCCATGCCATAAAAAACCGTCAGAGTTTCGCTATATAAAAGATGATAAGCAGAATGTGCCACACCTCCCTCAACATAATGACAGTAGACAATCAAGTCACAAGAATCGCATCGTTCAAAAACGTAATACCAACATAATCCAATCTCGAAATTTAGCCTAAATACTGTATGTGTTCTGCGTTGATGTCCTGAGTAGTTATATCGGGATTGATAGACTGGTAATGGATGGAGACGCCGATGGCATTGAAGGGGGAGAGAGGTAATGAAAAAGAGGACACAGGCGGGAGAATTTATATGGGTGGGTAATCTGTTGGAAGGAATATAGGGGATCTTCTTCTTTCTCCCTCTAAAACACATATGGACTATGATTTTTTTTTGCAATATGGGGTGTGATGTGTAGAACCTGAGGTACTGAGAATCTCAATAATTATTTTTTGCAATGGAAGTTCTTTGTGTTTTAAGGATAATTAGAGGCCGCGCCATCTAGATGTAAATTCGCTTGTGCTTTCTATGGTAAATTATAGAGGAATGGACATTTTGGGGGAACTTGACATCTTTTGTGAGGGCAATGCAGCGGTTGAATTTGATAACTACAAAATATGGCAAGCCAAGTAGGTTTGCACCAATTTAATAGACATTAAATTCAACTTAGTAATGTTAAAAAGGACCTAATCATTACCATCACCGCATCGTCTATGTAATGCAATGTTTGTTGAGTATTAACTCTTATCTTAAATCGTATATTAAGAGTAAATTTTGACACATATTATAAGGTTCATAGAAAATATGATAACATTAATTATTATTGATTAAATATACATTAGATACATTAGAACGTAGGGGACATTATCTCCAAAGACACAATCAATCAAAAAAATAATGCTAATTAATCTTTGAGTGACACCCTTATGAGGTGGAACATCATGAACTAGAGATACTACATGTTGACCATGATAGTGGTCTATGCAGGAACACAACCCATTTTATCAGCCATATTAGTAGAGAGGCGGGGCCCACGATAAAAGGGGACCAAGTCGATGCATTAGCAATCTCCTTCACCACTCTTCTATAAATATGAAAGCTTGCATATGTATGAATCCATCATGTTTCCGCCCTTTCCCACCACGCCCTCTAGCTCATCCTACACATTCATAGACATGAATTCATTCCTGACCAAGGATAATGAAAGTAGAAAATAAGAGAGAGAAATAAAGAATATGAGGTGGCTTCGTAACAGTGTTGATACAATCCACAACGAGGTTATATCCACTCTTCCTTACTTGACAGAAACATAGCGGTGCACACCACATCAACCTTTTTAGTGGGGAGTGACCTCCCATTAGAGAATTTTCCCCCTCATATTGCTCTATTAATGCCAACAAAGAATCTAGTGCAATTTATAGAATCTTCAACTCTTGTGTCAGAATAGGCATGACAAAATTGTCGTGCAACACCATGTTGCTGCAAACCTCGAAGTAATGGATATCTATCACAAAAATGCATGCTAACCCGACCACATTGATCTTGTTGATGGTGTATGTGTGTGGGCCCACACCACACACAATAGTGGTGATACTGTCAATATAAAGAATGACACCCCCTTTTGGTTGGCTTCATCACACAAGCAACATGCTTGATGCATAGTATAATGTCACATAGATTGATGTTCCTGGTGTGGTTGAAGTCCTCCATTTGCATGTTATGGATAGATACAAAGGCACCCAAGATCCCCAAGTCATAGTGGAAAATTTCTAGAATGTGTTTCCCCCACTGTGATGGCTCGGTCCACTTCCATTGCTACTTTCTCCTCACTTTACACGTTGGGGTGGAAAAACAACAGATCATTTGCCATCTCTACCACCTCTTGTGTATCTTCCACCGCCACCCCTCATATCATGCATCATCGCATCCCCAATAATGGTTGTTAGAGAGGAACCTCTATGCTCGAAACTACTCATTAAAATCTTGAATTTGAGGGCCTTGCATAATTGGCCAGATGTTGACCATGGTGATCTAAACACAAAACATTACATCAATTGTGTAAAATTTTTGGATGGAGAAGTGTGCTCATGATAGAAGGCGACCATGTGGATACACCACAGAGTGTACACCACATCTGTATGCAAATAGGGAAGCTTTCATATGTTTAAAGCCTTCATGTTATTTTCCTTGCCCACCACACCCTTTACTTTGTTCTGCACTTTCTTCTAGCCTTCACAATTCATAACCATTTCCACCATGTCCAACTTTGTCAGAAGTGCCATCGTGTCATTTCTTTGAAGTATCATTTCCTACGTACCCATCAAAGCTTAAAATAGCCAAGAACATGAATGAGCTCCGAACCAAGAAAAACGAGAGTAGAACTTAGAGAGAAGGAAGTGTCATCCATCTACATCACAACAATCTAATGTTTCTGACTGTGACAATACTCCCTAATAGTGATTCATAATATCAGCATGTAGAGGTTGACACATGGACAAATGATGTTTATTTTTACACTAATGTATTATCCCTCCTTTGCCATTGATGCATTGGGTTTTTTCTAGTTTTGGGATCCTTCATCCGATTGATTACAATTTCCTCTATATGCATGTCTTGCCATCACAAGTTGAATGTGTCTCTTTAGTGCATCTTGAAATAATATTTACGAACTCTAAAAAATCTCATTTATGTACATAAGCTATTTTGAAGTGGAAATTTTTATCATACAAGTTGTGTGTTTGTTAATAGATGCATTGATTTTATCTTTTTTTACATCATCCTTATGTTCTCATTTATGGTTATGCTTTGTCTTTAGGAAACATAAATATTTAAAATATATTCAAATTATTAAAAAGAAAAGTGTACAATTATATGTTTTATTTCAAATTGTTATTGAAGTTTATTATGTTTTTCTTAATTGAATGCAATAGACATAAATACATGTTGTATGCGAGAATAATTTCATGAATAATGGTCAGGTATACAATTAAATTAAAGAAAAAATAACCAACCCAGTCCGGTCAACACCCACTTCAAGTTTTGGGTGGTGCATAGAAAAAATTAAAACAAAGCCTAGTAATATGGGTCAATTAGTGGTTATAACATAGTTGATTAAGGCTATAATGAGAAACCCCTAGTCCTGAAATCTTTGACCACACCTTCAAGAACCAAATTCCCAATTCCCATTATAAAAACCCCTCCATAGGCTCATCATGCCACAACAAATCCCCAAACATGTTTCAAGTTCAAGTCACTATGGCCTCCTCTACTCTATTATCTTGTTTCATCACCGACTATAATGTTAAGATCCTTCACCATGGTGAGGTCCTCGGGGTGCAACTTCATTACATCCTCCTATTAATTCTGCCCACTACCCCCTCTTTATGTGCATCTTTGTTGTCCACCTTTACACAATATATCATATAGGGCAAGCCAAGCTAAAGCAATCTCATTAAGGTCACCCTCAAATTCAGTCTCCAAAATACTCAAAATATGAGAGCCTAAGTCGTCGTGCACTCACCAAAACAAGAAAAGGAATTAGTAAAAGAGAGTGTTTGATTCTCAAGGAAATATATTAGGAAGCCTTTTCTCAAGTTTGAACACCTAAGGGCCCTAACCATTTAGGTTGTATGATCCTATCTCGCACGTAGGTTCACATAATACGGGTTGCATTGTCAAAATTTTTTGTTAGGGTCCCTGTTAGTTTTTATGAAAAAGGAAACAATACATTACATTGTTGTAGGTTACGGGTTTGAAGTTAGGGTAGAAAGGAAAATGATTTTTTTGTGCAATTTTGTAGTCAATGGAAAATGGGAATCCTTTTGAATAAGAACTCAAGTAATGGATATGCACCATGATTCAGGCCATAAATGAGAAATGTGTAGATGTCGATGAACATCATGCTAAATAATGAGGAAAATTATCTCAATGGCTTATAGGGCATATATAATGGGAAGTTTAAGGTGTTTCTGAATGGGCTAGGTGCAAGATTCCTCCAATATGGTTAACAATCCCTTACTTTGGTTAATATCCATCAATCATGATATTGTAAATTTTATGCACATATGACTTAGATTTAAAGAAATGTATGACATGAACTTACACAATTCGACATGTGGATGACACTTTTTTCGTTTTCTCATTATGAAATTATCACACCTTACCCATTGATCTATTGTCATCTGTCAGGCCTAGGGACCTTTCATTTGATTGACGGCACATCTATCAGTGTAAATAGATAGAGTGAAATTATAGTTATTATCTCTCAGTAGTTTTTCATATTCTCACATTTGTAAGGAAAATTATGTTAATAAATGCAATAATCTAAGGGAAATACAATTGGCTACTTAATCTATTAGAAAATTTTAATATTTTAGTTCAAATAGTACTATAAATTGTGAGTTTTATTGATGTAAGTAAGTACTAAATTGAAAATTATAATAATTAATAAGGAATTAATATCATTTTACATAGTATATTTCAAACTCTTTTAATTATTTGAAACTATACCTTATTCCTATATTAAATTAGTTTTTGAAATGGTATTTCCTATTCATTAAGTTATAAATTATAATGTGGATGATTGTGTAGAGGTATCTAATTCCACATAGACTTAAGTGTCCAAGGATGTGATTACTAAAAATGCAAAAGAAGATGGTATCTTGCGTTTTACAATTCTAGGCCACTTAGTTCCTAATGTGGTGAGGCATGCAAATGTAAAAATGTGTCAGATATGGTAAACAATACCTATATGATATAGGGTGTATTAGGGGAGATTATTAAAAGACATATTTTGTATGATTACATACCAATATCATGTGAGCATCAAGTTTTTGATGGGCTTATTTATATAAGGGTTTTCATGTTCTTTGGCAAATAAGATGAATGTTAATATATCATATCCAATGAAAGTTTTTTTTTTATAGATAAAATGTTTTTTACCGGAGCTATGAACTGGAGGATTTCCTGGGACCCCCACCCATTATAGCCAATGTCTTGAGACAAGATATAACAATTCGACCAACCAAGACCGTGACCAGTGAGCCCGCATCGATGATGTAATTTCCTCCACTGTCGTTTTTAGAGCCACCAGCCACCATGAATGCCAAAGCCGAGGATGCAAATTCTGCCACTACCGAGAATAACCACCAGACGTAACCACCGGTGATGTAACATCTGCCACCACTAATAACCACCCCGAAGGGATCACGCCTAGTGGGATTTGAACCTAGGTGGATCCGGACACAACCGTCCGTCTTAACTGATCCACCCACACCCCATTGGCAGATATGTAATGAAAGTTATAAGTAAAAATTTGTGGCATAAGATGGATATAATACCATGTTCTAGGTGGAACCCAATCAATTTTTGTCAGAAGAAGATAAATATTCCAAGCACAAATTGATATGTAAGTTCAATTATTTCTAGTTGATTTTAATGGTTTTGCCCAAGGTTTCTATGTATGTAAATATGTGGAAGATAGGGATTTGATTTTAAGTAAAGATCCAAGGTTTTAGGGCAATCATGAGTTGTTGATAAATCGTTGGTATCTATTTTTTACTCATGGACTACATATATTTTTTAGTCATGCCTATTTTGGGTCTTGTTGGGAATCCTAACTTCTACCACAATTTTTAGTTTGATTCATTTTTTCAAATTATTTGGAATTATTTGGATAGATTATCTCTATTGACCTAGTAATGCATAAAGTCATTCATTCTCTGACAACTTACATTTAGGTGGAAATAGATCTTTCAAAAGGTATACCTGACAAGTGTGGTTGCACATAGAAAATGGGATTTGGAAATAAATGTTAGATTACGAAATTATTGCATTTCATGGCCAAAAATCACAAGTTGAATTAATTAAGTGTCATAATTCCCTTGAAAATGATGTTTAAGGACCTTACATAAACCCATATTCTATTTGTAGACAAATCATATTAGTAAGGCTAATTTCTTAAGTATCTGATATTTGTAAGCGAGTTTTAAGAGATAAAATAATATCTATGATATTTATTCATGTTGTTTGTATACAGTATTAATTATGTTAATGGAACTCCAAGGGAGAATCTATTGGTAAGGCCCTGAATTAATTCCTTGAATTATTGGAATTGGTGTGAACATAATAAATGATATAAGTATAACATGAACTTATATCTAGCTCTCTATGAGCTACCTAGTCTTACTTTCATGTTTAATGAACTATTTGGTTAATATGAGTTGACGAGATTATTATTTTTGAAGCCTTGAAATATCAGTTGTGGGGAAAATCAATATTTGTAAGTATCACCTCATATTCAAATTCCATTCTCAAATTCAATCAAGTTTGAGTTAAATCCCATACTTTCTACTCATTGATTGATCAACAGCAATTCCTAACCATATATGTATTGGAGTAATAGGTATTCCAATGATCTCTAGAAGTAACTCCAGGCCATTGATACATCGAATTCATTACCTAGTTAGCACATGTTTCACATAAAAAAAGAGATGCATTGCTCTTATAGCCTACCAAGTAAATATAAGAGCTAAAGACCAATTAAATTTATACCCTATAAGATTCTTGTGTTTACAGTCTCCCTTGGGACTTTCATGTATGAAATATGGAAGTAAAATTTATATTTCAGTTACTATTCAGTAAAATTTGGTGTGTGAAGGATTCTTTAGATCTATTCATTTGGAAGTTATAGAACCACAATTCGGTTGTGTTAGTATTTAAGGTAGTCTTGCTTCCGTCAGGAATTTTTTAGAGACATTCAAATGGGAATTTTAGAACTAAAATCTAGTTATGTTAGAGTTTAACATGATCTCACATCTATAGGAATATCTCAAATAATTCAAGTGTGAATTTCAAATATTAAAAGCTAGTAAGTTAGATTTTACAAATTTCTTGTGTCTAAAGGAGCAATCATAATTTAAAGAGAAAGAAAAAATCATATGAAAAATTTGAGAAATCCAAGGAGGGTGGGAGGTGTATATTTAGACCAATTGACCCTTGGCTTGTGTTATCCTTGAACTCCACTAAGGTTTGAAATGTATGATATCTATAGACATAAAGTCTAGTCAAGGCCAATTAACCATGTGTAGGCCTTGGAATTATCTAAAGAGGTCAACTCCATGGAATTGAATTTAGTTAGTTAAAATGAGAAAGTTATTTCATGTTGTATGATTCTCTGTGCACTATTAGATCTCAATTTTTTTTGAGCTTCTCTGAAGTTTAATAGTGTATAAATGAATTGTAAATCAAGTAAATATTTCTTTTTGGTTTGGTAAACTATGATACAAATTTTAGCATACTAGTGGGAAGTTAACTATGATTTAGATGTCATTAGTTATTACCTATTAATTAAAAGTTAATTTTTTAGGCTGATGTTTGGTTTTATTTTTGGGGTGTTATATTATGATATCAAATTCTAGGCTCAAACATTGAAGGCCAAATTTTCATCAAGACTACATAGTTGTGAATAACATGAGGTAAATATAAAAAAAACTGACATTACAATAATTCTATTGATGTAGATAAAGGTGATGAGGTTTGAAGGAAATTATTGAGATGGAAGAAGAAGAAAATATTATTTAATAGTTGAGTTACAAAGTCCAAAGATCAAGGAGGAAGAGAAGACACATTTGTAGTAACAAGATCATGGAAGAATCTAGAATGAACTGACAAATCAATCATAAAAGGAATACTTCTCACACCATAAGAACTAAGAGATTGAATGTTTCTAAGGAAAGACCAGGAATTGAAAAAAAAGATCATGAAGAGCTGTAAGAATTCGTGGATTAAGAGAGAGGTATGGGGAAAATAATAGATGTTGGAATGTTTCAACCCCAGGAAGTCAAAAAATATCACCACTAAATTTCAATGGGTGAAATGTTGGGATAGAAGTTAAAGCATTGTAGTTTGGAGTATGAATGTTATGAGAAGTCCCCTACTCATCATTTATTAGCTTACCAATGAGAGAGGGTTATGTTGGGAACACTGGGGAGAGTGTGTTGTCCATTGGAAATGACACAATGACATGGGGAACTATTTGAAGAGAAATTTCACAAGTACTATTTGGTGGGTGCATATTACACTACTCAAATGAATGAGATTTCACTTTCAGAAGAAATAAGTCAAGATAGTGGTGGAATATAATTTAAAATCATCAAGTATCCTAAATAATTTTGGTTATAATCCAAAATGAGTGAGAAAAAGTAAATTTACACATAAACAAATTAACCATAGAAATCAAGAGAAATGTGTGAATTTGGAACCTACAAGATTTATTGATGTAACACACAAATCCCAACTACTTGAGAAGGAATTAGTAATTAAGATATCTTATTTTGGGGACACAGTATGACAGTAACCAAAGTCATCCGAGGGAGTGTAGGGAGGATGGTTAACAACCAACACAAATAGCTAATTCTATATTTAGATCACACTAGTTTAGGAAAAAGATCTAAACAATGAATTTGAATGATGTTTTGATATAAACAAGGAAGGGATTATCAAATGTTTTTCATGGGAACTAGTTGAAAGTAATTAATCCCCTGATACCATGAATGAATTAATCTAAGTAGAAAACATAGTCAAATCAAGTGGAAGATGGATTGATGCACTAGCATCCTATTTCAAGTGTGGAGGACATCATTACATGAAGTATTATCCTAGGAAGGGTGAATAATTTTATTTTGGACCAATATCATTAGAAAGAAATGTCCAATTAAATAATAAAATTCATGTAGATATGAAGTAACACTTAGTTGAACACCAAACAATGCTTATTTAAGTCTTAGGTATGATTGGAACTGATTTTATAACTATTGTAACTCACCCTAGTAAAATCATTAGATTTATTTATCCCTCTTGAATTAAGATATGCAAGTTAACTGAATTTTGAAAACATAAATAAGGAATGGTACACCTAACATTTGTTGTTATGTAACTGGTTATTAGTTGATATGAGATTGTTATCCTTAGGATGGTGACTTTAGAAACCCAAAATACCTTTCTTATCACATAGTTATATTCTTATGATCTAGTAATTAGATTGGAAATGTTGATGGGTGGTTTGACACACTCACCAACTTAGGTAAATCATTAGTGTACTTCACCTCTCCTAAAATGAAATCAATCTACTAAAAATAAATTAACTTCCCATAGGTCTATGTTACCAGGTCATGTTCATGTAAGATAACTCATTGACGGTTGTAATGTTATTCCAATTCAAAGGTTGTATGGAAGATTTGAGTGAATTAAAAATATTTTTATTGCATAAGAAAGTTAGTGTTTTTTAGATTTTACATTCAAGATAATGTGATTAGAAAACATTCCATTGCATATTAATCACTTTGACAATGTAAAACCACTAATTGATAAGCACTTGCAATTGTGAAAAACATAACTTTATACATTTGGGATTATAAATAAAGTCTTGAATTTAACCCTAACCTAGCCATGTGAGAATAAAAAATTCTGAAAGATTAAATGGTTGAGAGAAATAATGAGCATGTTTTGTACGAAAGTCAAATTTGACCCTATTAAGAATATTAAACTCTAATAAATTACCTTTGCTTGATCAACATTTCACATAACAAACGAACAAACTAGTGCAAATGTCTAAGGAGATATACTGAGAGGAAATAATGCATAAAATCAAGATATACACATGTAGATCATACACATAGTCCTTCAAAGCCTTCAATTTAGATGTTTTTTTCAAGAAGCACATATGGAATTTCACCATAATCAATTGAATTACATAAATATGTTCATACCAACATAGGTCATTTGTTTGGAGAACTTAGAAAATAAGAAAATAATAGCTAAAAAGGGTAAAAATTTACATCCATAAAATAAACTCTCTAGCCCTCATGAAGAGTTTTTGGTGTGTAATATCAAACAATAATTCACAAGAAGTTAGTTTTCAAAACCCAAAAATTTGGGTTAAATTATTAAATTAAACTTACAATAAATGGTTTAAGTTTTTAAATATCTAATAGAAGAAAATAAACATGTATTTTAATCTCAACCTTTTAAAGCTTTAGAATGTTCCTAAATAGCATGCATAAAAATGATGAATTATTATTACAAGAGGATATTTAGATTTAATTAACTACCAATATTAATTGCACAAATCATAATAACGCTTTGCAAAGTGACTTTTGATCTAGCAACTATCAAAACACGAAGGAGGAATTGCACTTAGCTAATTCTATGTGAATCTAGAAGAGTATGGGTGATTTGAATGTAGAAACAGGCTGATCTGAGGCTGGAAATGCTTCATTGTTGGAAATGGCACATGAGACTAGACTTGGGAAAAAACCGTTGAAATAGGTCAAGATCGTCCATATGGTTTTGACCCTACTGTATGGCCTTGGCCCTGCTTGAAATATGGGCATGTAACTTCTTAAGTGCTTTGCATGCCTATAAATGATTGTTGTTGTATGTCAATCTTCTTTTCTCAACTTCGGAATGGCTCTGTAAACTCTACTCAAACCCTCAAACCCTTGTAGTGCAAGATGGAGTTCCTACAAAACAAAGCTAGGTAGCTTGTTGGTCTGTAAACCTTTAACTTTGGAATTCTCACAAAACACACTTTAAAACGTTGTTGTTCTACTTTCAATTAGAAAATGAGAGTTTGAGCTAGTGACTGAATTACTTATGCTTTAAAATTAAAATTTGCAGAGAGAAATGAATTAAAACACAAACACCAAGAATTTTATCCTAGAAACCCCCCAGTGTGAGGGAAAACCAGTTGGGAAGGGCAACATTTCTCTTTCTTCCCACTTGTTTTATTGGCCAATTCAAATATGAAGATCCATATTTTACAATAAGTATGAAAGAAAATTTGACAATGTCTCAGACTTCCTTCCAAGTACTTGTTTGCTCTGTTCTCAACCTCCTTGATTCTACAAACTCAATTCCAACACTAAGAATATTCTTGCACTTACTCCCTTGAAATCTCTTGCTTCCAATGCCAATTCCTTTTCTCCTCCCAAGTATTTATAGCCTCTCACATGTCCTCCTATGCACTGGAGAATGGGAAAGTTCATGGCAGGGAAGGGACAAAGTCAAATGATTCAAATCCACGTCCGTTCATGCTTCATTTTTATTTTTCCATCAAAAGTGACAGAACCGCCACCCTGCACAGACCGGTGGTTATCAGACCGCCTTGCCTGGTGGCTATCAGGGCGGTTACAGGACCACCTGCTCTTCACAGGGTGGTAGGTTCTGTTAAAATACTAATAGAACCTCATTTTCTCCTTCTAGGTGCTAGATGATCTGATGAAGTAAAGTTATTTTGGATCCCTATGGATCACACCTCCCCTGCTTATGAGGCTTTTGGTCCCACAAAAGCTTAGTGGGGGAGTAGATGAGGAAATAATTCCCTCACTTGCTCCTTCAAGTACCACTGGGCCTGCCTTGGTGTCTTCCCTTTCAATCCAACCTGCCAAGACTCATATGGACCTCTTCTCATCTCTCTGACCTTCTACTGTAGCACTACATCCTCCTCCTGTTCACCTCATGAGTCCAAGATGCAATCTTCTATGGAAGGTAGCAACTGGATTCCTTCATCTTCATCAAGCATGGATGGCTCATATAGGTGCAAATTATCATAGTTTACTACTAAGTACATCCGCATAAATGGTGGAAAATCAAGTCGAAAAGCATTTTCTCCAACCTGCTCCAATATGGTGAAGGGTCCATATCGTAGTGGCTTGAGCTTTTGTGCTTGACCTTGTAGTCTCTCCTTGCTCAAGTAAAGTCAAACTATCTCCAACATGAAGCTTATGCTCTCTCCTATGTTGATCATGTCTAGCCTTGTACTTGGCTTGGGATTTCTCTAATTGTTCTTTCACCTTGAGATGGATTTTCTCAGATCCTCTCAATGAATTTGGTTGCTCTAGTCACCTTATGAGTCTCGTATCTCCTCCTCATCATGTTGCCCAACTGCTATGTCCAGTGGATTTGTAGGTAGAATATCCCAAGAATGCTTCAAATGGTGACTTCATGGTGGATGTATGTACTTCCCGGTTGTAGGAATGTTGAATGTAGGCTAAGGACTCATCCCAAGTCCTTGGATATTTGTATTATACCATCTGATAAGCTTGTACCAAAGTCTTGTTCACCACCTTTGTCTATCATCATCTGTGGGATGGAAGATTTTGCTCCTTTGTAACTTGGTATCCATCTTGTTCCACAAAGTAGTCCAAAAATTCCCCAAGAACCTGGAATCCCTGTAAAAAACAATAGACTTCGGCAAGCCAAAATGTACCCATACATTAGCAAAGAAAAGATGTGTTGCCTCATGTGCTTTTACTGTCTTTTTACATGCCATAAGAATACACATCTTACTAAATCTATCAACAACAACATAGAGATAGTCATGGCCATGTTTAGACATAGGTAATCCTCCTAAAAAATCCATAGAAATGTCCTCCCACGGACGAGTAGGAACTGGTAAAGGCATATACAAACCCTCCTTCCTAGTCTTAGGCTTACTGGTACAACAAAGTTTTACATCCACTTATAAATTTTGAAACTTCTTCTTGCATATTGGGCCAATACACATACCTTTGTAAGTGGGCTAGGGTCTTGTCAACACTGAAATGTCCCACTACTTTCAAGGTATGTGCTTCCCTCATCAATAGAAACCTTTCTTCTTTCGGCACACAAAGCTTCCCCCATCGGTAGAGCAGCCCGTCCTTGAGATAACAATCTTCAATCCCCATCCTTTCAGCCCCTTGGGACTGTAAACTGCTGAAATGTCACTCCAAAGTATTTGTCTTGGGCATATGCCTCTCCGTAAGCTTCCTTCATGAAGGGCTCGATCTGAGAGATAGTGGCCAAGAAGGATATTTTCTCCATGTGTGGGTGGCCTAGACAACATGTCTGCCACCAATTTTGTACTACCCTTCTTGTATTTGATCACCAGATGGAACTGTTGGAGGAATCCCATCCATTTGTAGTGCCTTGCCTGCTGCAATTTTGACTGTGCTTGCAAATACTAGAGAGGTTTGTGGTTAGTGTGCACAATAGTTTCTTTACCCAACAAATAATGTTTCCATTTTTTAATTGCCTAAACTAGTGCATACATTTCCTTATCATATATTGAATATCCCTTAACTACTGAAGTAAAAGTTTCAGAATGATAGCATACAGGTTTACCTCCCTGAAGCAACACTGCACCCATAGCATAATCACTAACATCTATCTCTACTTCAAAGGGTTGCTGCAAATTAGGAAGAGCAAGTACTGACTGACATGAATAATTTTATTTTAGCAAACCCAAGTCAAAAGCCTGATCATGTTCCTTACCCAGTCGAAACTCTTACTCTTTGTGGCCACTGTGTGTAGAGGTGTTGCAATAGCGGAGAAACCCAAAATGAATTTCCTCATGTATTGTACTACTCCCACAAAGCTTCTAGTCTCCATGGCTCCCGTTGGTGTTGGCCAAGTTGGTGATGGCTTCCACCTTCTTTGGGTTCACTCGTAGCTCTCCTCCTAACCACGTGCCCAAGATAGACAAGTGATTTCTTAGAAAACTCACACTTCTTCATGTTGCATAGCAGTTGTTTCTCCTTGAGAATTTGCAAAACTTTACTGCAAATGTGTTAGATGTTCCTCCCATGTGGCACTAAAAATCAAAATATCATCTAGATATACAATGACACATGAATCTATGAATTCATGCAATACATCATCATCAATCTCATAAATGTAGTGGGTACATTACATAAACCAAATGGAAGTACTAACCACTCATACAAACCATGTTTTGTCTTGAAGGCAGTCTTCCATATATCCTCCTCCTTCATTCTAACTTGGTGATAACCTGACTTGAGATCCAACTTCATGAATAATTTGGCATGCTGAAGTCTGGTCCAAGAGATCATCTATGCGGGGGAGTGGATATCTATTCTTTATGGTGATCTTATTCACAGCACGTGTAGTCGATGCACATTCTTCAAGAACCATCCTTCTTCGGCACCATCATAATAGGTGAACCACATGGTGAGGTGCTTGGACGAATCACACCTTGGTCTAACAGCTCCTAGAGTTGTTTCTTCACCTCAATACTCTCCAACAAGGATTTCCTATAAAACCTAATGTTTGGTAGAGGGGACTCTGGAAATAGTTGAATCTCATGCTCTACCTCCTGTTTTGGTGGTAACCCACTGGGAGCCTAAAAAACTTCCATGAAAAGACTTAATAATACTATCCAAATCCTTCATCCCTAGTTAGAAATATCTGAAACTTCTACCCCATCTTGTTTATCCTTTAACAAAAGTAAACAAAACTGATTATGATTTTCCTTGAATAAGTCATTTTTCTTGGTTAGCACTCACCATAGTAACCTTGTGACTTACGCTGGTGTGCCCAGATGTTGTAGCTGATCCCATCCTTGACCCATTTGTATCAGTTCTCCCTTCTCATGAATATAACATCCCTAATATACAAGTAAGGACTTCCGAAAAACAACATCAAATGCATCAAGTGGAATAACATCAACCTCCAATACATCAATATACTAGGAATTGATCCCAAACTTGACCTTACATCTTCTTGTTACCTAAATTTCAACGCCCTTCTTCACCCATCCCAAAGGATATGGATGAGGATGCTCGTAAGTCTCAAGACCAAGCTTCTTTACAATTGCTTCAGAAATAAAGTTAGATTGAGAACCAATATCGACCAAAGCATTTACCTTAGTTCTCTTGATCTGGATTTTGATATGGAATAGTCTACTCATCTCTTCTTCCTAGCTGTCCATGTTGGTGGTTGTGCATCCAAGCCTCTCATATACATCTAGAGTCATCTTCTATTTCCACCTCCCCTTCTATCTTTACAGTTGTCATGGATTTCTTTGAGATCCTTGGTTCAGTTCTTCGGATGCATCTCCAGATGTAACTTCCAACATGTAGAGTCAGTATGACCATTGATATCACAATTCTTACAAAAATTTTTAGGATCTTTACAAGTATTCAAAGTGGTGGCAGTTTGTTTACCTTTCCCCTTCCACTTACCTTTGTTACTTGTTTTGCCCTGCTCTTTCTTTTCTTTATTTGTTGACTAATTTTTCCTTTGGACTCTGCTTCTCCTTGCTTCCTTTCATCATCTATGTAATGCTATGTACACACACGCCTCATTGAGATATTTGGGCTTCGTGGAGATGAATTTTCTTCAAAGGTGAGTGTGAAGTCCTCCCAAATACTTGGTCAGAATTATCCTCATCCTCCAAGTCCATATTCAGCAACATGGCTTGCCTCCGAAACTCCATAGTATAGTCTTGCACACTTTGACCACTGCCTTGTCTAAAACACTTCCATTTAATCATCTGGTCAGTCTTATGGCCAATAGGATAGAAGTTAGCTCTAAGTAATTCCTTAAATCCCTCCCAAGTACTGACAATAGGACATTTTTATTCTTTTCACAAGTGGCTAGATGGGTTTCCCACCAAACCAGAGCATGACCCTCCATTTTGAGATGTGCAAAGGTAATCCTTTGTGCCTCAGTAACATTATGGATGATAAAATAGACTTCCAATTGTTTTAACCATTTATCAAGCAACTTATGCATCTACTTGTCCTTCAAAGCTCTTAATTTCAAATTTCAAACTTTAAAGGGAGCATGATCAGATTTTACCTTCCCAATTGGAGTCTCTTCTTCACGCTCTTCCACATCATCTTCCTCTTCGTGGATCTTCCCTATGACAAACTTCTCGGCCAACGCTTCGAACCACTGAGTCCATGGAACTCTTGTTTTACCGAAGCCATAGTTTTTCTGCAGATTTGTTAGCTCTTGTTGATGTCTATACATCCTATCCATTATGGTCTCCAACATCTTGATTCTATGGACCAAGTTCTCTTCTGTCCATTTTTCCCTTGAATTATCTATTTCAAATTCCTTCATAGAAATATGTATGGATCACAAGGTAAAGGATCTTTGCCTTTAGATCTCGTCACTTTCATAAAAATCATAAGAACGAATAGCATAGTCCTAGATACTTGTTAGATTTGATACCAAAATGATCTGTAAACCTATCTAACTTTTGAATTCATTCACAAAATCACAATTATAATACGTTGTTGTTCTACTTCCAAATAGAAAATGAAAGTTTGAGCTAGTAATTGAATTACTTATGCTTTAGAATTAAAATTTGCAGAGAGAAATAAATTAAAACACAAACACCAAGAATTTTATCCTGGAAACCCCTAGTGTGAGGAAAATCCAGTCAGGAAGGGCAACTGATATTTCTTCCCACTTGTTTTATTGGCCAATTCAATTATGAAGATACAGATTTTACAATAAGTATGAAAGGAAATTTGACAATGTCTCACACTTTCTCCCATGTACTTGTTTTCTCTGTTCTCAACCTCCTTGCTTCTACAAACTCAATTCCAACACTAAGAATACTCGTGTACTTACTCCTATGAAATATCTTGCTTCCAATGCCAATTCCTTTGCTCCTCCCAAGTATTTATAGCCTCTCACGTGTCCTCCCGTGCATTGGAGAATGGGAAAGGTGGTGGCAGGGAAGGGACAAAGTCAAACGATTCAAATCCGCGTCCGCTCATGATTCATTTTATTTTTCCGTCAAAAATGACAGGACCACCGCCCTGCGCAGACCGGCGGTTATAGAACTGTCGCCCTGGATGGGGAGTGGTTACAAGATCGCCACTCTACACAAGGTGGCGGTTCTATTAAAATATAGAAAAAACCTCATTTTCCTCCTTTTGGTGCTAGATGATATGATGAAGTAGAGTTATTTTGGATCCTTGTGGATCAGTTGTGGACACCCCCATGCATCGCCGACATCGCCACTACTTTGAAGTGGGCTCAAACTGCATAACATTCTCCTAACATGTGATATCTACCGTAGTTCAATCAAAACTTGACAACCGTGCTTTGAGAATGCCTTGTTTGAGTTTCACACTTGCTCAAATACTTAGGAAGGGTCACTTTGATTTTTTGTGGAAAGAGGATGGAGACTCTTTGACACGTGAGGAGACTTCAGAATTGTAGAGGGTGCTGCCCTAATGGATTTGCATCAACTGCTTTGTTGTCTATGGAGCATTAAGTTCCTTTTGTGCTTATTTTAACATGAGGAGAACATAAAATGCCAAGACCTCAAATGATGTATGATTGGCTTGCTTATATAGGCTTCTGATGGCTATTTTGTCATGAAAGGCCGACCAAGAGAGAATATTAGTTCATATGAAAATGATGAAATTGAGATTTTGTGCCCAAAACATGTTGGTCCAAATCTGTGCAACATGGTCGTGATTGACATGTGTCAATTCCGACCAAAACTAGCGATTTTGACTGAGAGGGAAAAAACACACTTCAATTTTTTGGATCTGAGGATGAATGTCTTTAGACGCATTTTATGGTATAAAACCTCAAGAACTGACGGCAAAGACATATACAAATATAAAAAAGTAATCAAAGAGTTATTAGGGTGTGCTAAGCAAGAGTGAAGGGAGTGTATTTGTGTATGCAAGTGTGCAATGTCAAGAGAAACATTGTGAAAGGATATATTGCCAAATTTGAGTGTCCACAATCTCATATTAGTTGATTCAATCTAACCCACATGTGACTCAAAAAATAATAAAATTATGATGACCTCTTTACACACATGCATACGCCTAGTGGCACCATAGTACCAAATCAGTAGCCTCCTTATATTTGGACCTACACATTAGGTGCATACTTGGCCTCGCTCAACACCATGCCAATGTCAAGGAAATGAATGCAACATGACTAGACATGCGAAAAAACTACCTAAACAAAATGATGGTGAAATTAATTTGTCAAATCTTTGCAATGTTCTACAATAACTCTACACGTAACTCCATGGTGGTTGACAAGGCTCATCATACACCTACAACACCCCTCACAACCTTGTTTGTCATCAATAGAAATAGCCACAACACTGAGGGCTACATGAAATGGACCAAGACTTTCACCATATTTTCAAACATAGCCCAAAGGATTAAGGAAAGCTATAATATGATTGGATTTACTTGATACTACTACATTTGCATATGTTAGTTTATCCCATATTAGTTTTATAGATAACATACTTTTCTATTAATAGCTTTTTAGCACACTATTAGCATTCACAAGAGCATGTTGAGCTTGATGTCACATAAATACAAAAAATGATACATCCCTGATAGGTGTCAGCCTAGTCCCTTCTTATAGGTGAGAGAAACCCTAGATAATTTGGGGGTATCTACTTACTATGTAGGTGCATTTGTTTCATTTCAACCGTTTCACTTCACTTCCTTATTATGCTCAACGGTCACTTATGCATTGTGTATATGATATCTTTTGGCACCAACAACGATAACACATGTTTTTTGTGTACACGCTAACCTATGTGATTAGTTGTTGGGCTACCATTATCTATACTTTATTTCAATGAGAAAATGCCATGCACCCCTACTTGATTGCTCAAGAAACTACTTTACATACTTAGAAGTATGTGGCACGAGTACCTTTTCATAGTCTTGCGAAAGTTTGGGTGTCCCATGTTTGTGGCATGTATGACTCTAATATTAGGACAGAGCACTTCTTTGCCATATGAGATTAGACCGTGCTATTCTCTTGCAATTATTTTGTGACCACATGGTTATCCCATAATTTGTTGTCTCTATGCCTTGATGCAATTTTTTTTATGTATGCTATTTATTACTGTTGAATTGATTGAATAATACTTTTCCTCTTCACTAATGTTTTATTATCCATAGGACACATGGCATTATGTGATTGATCTACTCTAGACTTGCTGCAGTATTACTTTATTTGTGCATCTAAAGAGTTGTGGGACAATACACATGATGCCACTTTTGTATGCCATATGATCACTCATGGTGGATTGACCATCATAACAACTTCCACTGAAAGGATAAGCAACAGCAAGTTATCAGAGGATTTATCAGACATGGGTAAACATGCATTTCTATTGGAGCCACACATCTCACAATGGTTTATCGAACAATACACTCAAATAGAGGGGGAATTCACTGAACATATATTATACATGGCTATGAACTAGTATAAATGGAGAGTTGACACATCGTTTAGGGTAAAAAATTATGTACAGTGGTATAAATCCTAAAAAATGGTTATAGATACAGTAAATGATAGGCATAATTCACATTGGTTTAAAACTACCATAGGATTTGGTGGGTGCAACATGCCATAAGTAATGATACAGACCCTCACTAGGACGTTAAGTGAGATTGAGGAAAACAATCTTAAACATGTTTTCAATAAGTTATACACGTGTGGATTATAGGCATTCCATAACAAATTTTGAACTATATGCATTCAGACACATATGTAACGACATAGTTCAAAGTAAAATACAAGTGCCACACGAGGAATATGAATTCCTTCTCCATTAGGGTATAGGTCATAGGGTACAATGATTTGAGGATAAGACCACCATGGGAGGGCAAACTAGGGCACTTTTTCACACTTTACATTTCTCAACATTAAGACATTATAATTCTAAAATTTACCAAGGCACACAAATAAGTGGCATGGAGTCATCCATTCATTTGCCATGCACAAATCGCACTATATTTACAAAATTGGGAATAGGTCTATTTGTAGCAGTGTGGTCTGTATACTTCTTCATATTTTTGATGTTTTATAATCATTTATTTCTAATTAAAACTAAACAGTTTGAAATCAAATTCAGTTTGAAAATATATGTGAATTCATAAATCTATTAGCTCTCTCACCAAGCAAAGTGACGTGAAACAACATTATAAATATCTAACCATAAATGAGACAAAATCAACATACACTTATATATAATTAGATAGTGAATCTGAACGTGTAATTTAAACTCAAATTGTTATCTTGACACATGCAAAAAATGGCAAGGCTAATTGTGAGCCATCTTTGCTCATTTCGTACTGGTCAAGCATCCTTCCATTTACTTGTGTTCCTTACCTTTTGTCTGTAAACATTTCTCCACCTCCTCTTGGACAGCTTTTCATTTCATACATATGCGGGGATTGCGACAACAATTCAATGAAACATCCATGTTATCATAAAACAGGACTTCAACAGATACCTCAACAATGTATATAAGCAGTGATCTACATTGCTCTCTATGCATTTAATGTTATGAAGCCAAATATTCAAAGCAAAACAATAACACCTTTCTAGAAATTGAAAATAAAACCTTTTCCCTTCATCATTACTGCAGGTTTGACACCGGGTACATTATCATAGTGCAAGTCTATTTTTTGGATTGCTTCGTTTAGCATCACCAATAATCTCCACAAGAACATTCTCCCTGTTTAAAATGATGGAAACGGTTTGCATCTCTAACAACAATTTCTCTTGCAACAATCTTGGAGATAAATTTCGTTGCATTGTGGCAATCAACACATACCCGGAGGTTCTTAACAACTCTAATAGTTGTTCCAGGGGGCGTGTTTAACAAACCAAATGCGATTGACAACTTTTCACTATGGTGGCAGAGAAATATTTCTTTTTCCTCCTCTTCCACATTATTAAGTAAATGTTTTGAATATGAAAAATACCCTGCTGCCTTCATCTCACAAGACAATTCCTCCAACTTTGCATAGATCTCTTGTGCCTGTGGATGTGATCTGTCTCCTACACAAAAAGCATGTACCATTTTTTGGCCTTCAATCCAACTACATCCAGGGATTTTTTTAATTCCTCTATCTTTCATCAATCTCCTTACCATTTGAACGTCACCCCACCTGCCCACTTCTGCATAGATGTTTGAGAGAAGAACATAAGTTGCATCATTTTTAGGATCCAAATCAAAAAGCAGTGTCGCTGTAAATACTCCTAAGCCGATATTCATATGTGATCTACAGGCACCAAGAAAACACATCCACACATTGACCACGGGTTTAACTCGCATCTTAATAATAAAGTTTAGTGTATCCTCAAGATAGCCAGCACGGCTCAGAAGGTCTACCATGCACACATAATGAAGAATTGTAGGTGTAATGCGATAAGGGTTACTCATGTGATTGAAGTATGTACAGCCCTCATCCACTAAACCTGCATGGCTGCATGCACATAGAACACAAGCAAAGGTTATGGAATTTGGCTTTACATCTGCCAATTGCATTTGCTTGAAAGTATCTAAAGCCTTTTCAACGAATCCATTTTGTGCATAGCCTGCAACCATTGCTGTCCACGACAACACATTTCTTTGAGGCATTCTGTCAAACACTTCACGTGCCTTGTCCATGCTTCCACATTTTGCATACATGTCTACCAGGGCTGTTGCAACTACAATATTTGAAGAAAATCCACTGTCCTTTATGCTTTTATGGATGTCCATGCCCTGTTCCAAAGCTCCCATTTTGGCACAGGCTGGGAGGATGCTGGCAAAGGTTGTGGTATCTGGCTTTACACCTGCCAATTGCATTTGCTTGAAAGTTTCTAAAGCGTTTTCAACAAATCCATTTTGTGCATAGCCTGCAATCATTGCTGTCCAGGAGAACACATTTTTTTTAGGCATTCTGTCAAACAGTTCACGTGCCTTGTCTATACTTCCACATTTTGCATACATGTCTACCAGGGCAGTTGCAACTATAATATTTGACAAGATTCCTCTATCATTTATGCTTTTATGAATGTCCATACCCTGCTCTAAAGCTCCCATTTTGGCACAGGCAGGAAGGATGCTGGCAAAGGTTGTAGAATTTGGCTTTACACCTGCCAATTGCATTTGCTTGAAAGTTTCTAAAGCCTTTTCAACAAATCCATTTTGTGCATAGCCTGCAATCATTGCTGTCCACGAGAACACATCTCTTTGAGACATTCTGTCAAACAGTTCACATGCCTTGTCTATGCTTCCACATTTTGCATACATGTCTACCAGGGCATTTGCAACGACTACATCTAACAAAATTCCTCTATCCTTTATGTTTTGATGGATGCTCATACCCTGTTCCAAAGCTCCCATTTTGGCACATGCTGGGAGTACGCTGGCAAATACAAATTGATCGGGTTGGATACTTGTTTGTTGCATACGTTGAAACAGTGTAAGTGCCTCGTGAGGAAACCCATCTCTTCTATACGCTGCAATAATCGTATTCCATGAGAATCTGTCTCGTTCTTTCATTTCGTCAAACACTTTACGGGCATCGATCAAACTTCCGCACTTGACATACATGTAAATAAGTTTATTATGAAAAATTGTGCGTGTCGCGAATGCCAATCGCCTGTGAGCGATGTAAGAGTGGAGTTTTTTTCCTTGTGAAAGCGCGTTCTTGAGAATACAGGTCTGCAATAATTGAAGATATGCAGAGTAGTTTTCAGAGGTGTTGTGTGTAGTAAGCAGAACATGCAGCGCCTCCTTCAACTGGCCAACACGGAGTTTGAGATGAGTAGTGGATGTCAATGACATTTTATGACTGTGGAACATGTGCAGTGTTATTCACTCTGCGTCCACCACAATGCAAAACATGATAAAGCTCTCCATGCCAAAAATTGGAAGGGGTATTCTGGTAATGAACCCATGACTTGCAAGTTTTTACTTCAACCCCTTGTCAAAAGCAGACACTATTAACCAGGCATCATAGTTTTCTGAGTTGCACTATTCATTTAACTCTTCTATGGAGAATTGCATGTATGGCGGTGCCTGCGCTAAAATAACTCTTGCCAATTTATCTTAGTTAATTTATTATAAAAGTTTATAATTTCGATACAAATACTGCTGTAAATTGGGAGTTTTATTAATGGTTGTATGTACTAAATTGAAGATTATAAGAATTATTAAGGAATTAAGATCATTTTATAGATATACTTCAAATTCATTTAAATTTTTTGAAATTGCATCTTCTCCCTATGTTAAATTAGTTTTTGAAATGGTATTCTTGCTCAGCTAGCTATAAATCCTAGTGTGGATGTTTGTGTTGAGGTATTTGCTTCATGGTAGACGCAAATGTCGAAGGATGTAAACCCTGAAAATGCAAAAGACGATGTTGTCTTGGATTTCAAATTCTAGGACACTCGGTTCCTGATGTGGTATGTCCTACAACCTTGGTCATTCCATTTTAAAATGTAGCGGATAAGGCACACAATACCTATATGACACATGGTGTATCAGGGGAGATGATTAAAAGAAATGTTTCGTTTGATTCTACTAAAATTTCATGTGAGCATCGGATTTTGGATGGGTTTCTCTATCTCATGGTGCTCAAGTTCTTGTAGTCAATCTATCATATGCAAGGAAGATTGCAAGCAATCAGTTGTGGCAGAAGATGATATTAATACCTTATTGTAGGCAACACCCAATCATCTCTTTAGGGAAAGATGTTTTGTGGGAAGAAGAAAATATTCTAAGCACCTAGTCATGAGTTGTTGATGAAGCTTTGGTATATATGGAATCTGGAATCTAACCCTACTACATAGATTTTTCAGTCGTGCATATTAGGAATGCTTTGGACAAATTTATCTCTATTGACCTAACAACAAATGGCCTCATTCATTCTACAATAATGTGCATCTTGGTGAAAATAGATATTTCTACTTGATGAAGTGGGGTTGCAGGTAGAAAATAGGATTTGGAGACAAATATTAGAATATGAACATATTCCATTTCATTGCAACAAATGTACATATTGAATCAATTGTTAGATAAATTCCCTTGAGAATGAAGCTCACCGACCTTATATAGCCTTGTTCTCTAATCATAGTTGGATCATATGAACAAGGCCAATTTCGTAAGTATATGAGCTTCATAATCTCTCTAAGGGATAAAAGAATCTCTAGGATGCTTATTCATGTTGTCTATAAAATGTATAAATTGGGTTCACGGAATTCCAAGAGGGAATCAATCAGTAAGGCCCTAAATGAATTCCTTGAAGGTTTGGACTTAGCTTGAACATTATATCAATGATAAAGTATGACGTGAAGCTAAATATATCTCTCCATTAGCTAACTACGCTCACTTTCATGTTTAATGAACTATTTTGTCGATCCAAGTTGAGGAGATTGTTTGTTGTTGAGTCTTCAAATTTCCTTTGTGGGGAAATTTATTTATTTATTAGGTATTAGATTTAAATTCAATCATGTTTGAGTTAAATCCTATAATTCCTAGTCATTGATTGATTAGAACAATTCCTAAACGTAGATGTATTGGACTAATCCTTGGAAGTAACTCTTATTTGTTGATACAATGAATTCACTAAGTGGTTGACATTTGTTCACACCAAAAGGAGATGCAATATTCTAAGAGCCTAACACGTAAATAATAGAACCAAAAACCAACTAAATTTGGACCTTATAAGGTTCTCTCGTCTGTAGGATCCCTTAGGAGTTATCACTTATGAAATTTGGAACTAAAATGTGGATAAGTTAGACCTTTTAGTAAAATTTCATATCTGCATAATTCTTTTGATCTATTCACTTAGAACTTTTGATACCAAATTTAGTTATGTTAGTGTTTAAGGTGGTCTTGTATCCATATGACTTTTCAAAGAGATTCAATTGGGAATTCTATAACTAAAATCTAGTTATATATCAGAGTTTAATGTGGTCTCACATCCATAGGGTTTATCAAAGTATTCAAGTGTGAATTCAAAGCTTGAAAACTAGTAAGTTATATTTTACTCAATTCTTAGGTCTGTAGAAGCAATTAGACTTTGAAGAGAAAGACTTAATCTCATATGAGAAATTGAGAAGGCTAAGGAGTGTGGGAGGTCTAAGTTCAAACCAATTGACCCTCATCACATGTCATCCCTAAAACCCTATGGATTTTGACAACCCAATTGACATGTGTTCAAAAACAAGAAGATGCAATATTCTCATAACATAATATGTAAATATTAGAACAAAAATATATTTAAGTTTTGACCCTATAATATTTTATTGTTCATATGATCCCTTAGGGTTTTTTACTTGTGAAATTTGGAACTACAATATGGAAAAATTGGGCATTAGTGAAATTTCATGTCTGCAATATTCTTTAGGGATATTCACATGAAAATTTAGGAACAAAAATTTGGTTATGTCACTACTTAAGATAGTCTTGTATCCATAGGAGTAGTTAGAGATAGTCAATTGCGAATTCTAGAACTAAAATCTAGTCATGTCAGATTTTAAGGGGGTCTCACATCTGTAAGGTGCTCTAAAGTTAGATTTTAAGAGATTCTTGGGTTTGTATGAGCAATTAGAATCTATAGAGAAAGACAATTTTAGAAAATCAAGAAGCCCGAGGAGTGTGAGTGCTTTGAGTTAACACTAATTGACCCTCATTACATGTCATCCTTGAACCCCTTTGGAATTCGACAACCCAGTTGATACATGTTCACAAAAATGGAGATGTATTGTTTTGATATCCTAACATGTAAATATTAGAACAAAAAATTAATTAAATTTAGAACCTAAAATATTCTCTTGTTTGCAAGCTCCCCTAGGAGTTTTCACTTATGAAATATAAAACTAAATTTTGGATGAGTTAGATTTTAGTAAAATTTCATGTTTGTAAGATTCTTTAAAGCTATTCACTTACAAACTTGGGAACTAAATTTTGGTTATGTCATTTTTTAAGGTGGTCTTGCATCCATAGGATTTTTTAGATAGAGTAAACATTGCTAAGAATAGATAACAACTCATTTTAGATAACATAGAATAGTGCAATATGGAAATTAAAATAACAAATGCTTGATAATTTTAATCACATGGAGGCGTAGTTGGAAATTTATAATATTGTTTGAGCAATCAACTCCTGCCTAAGATTTTCCACTATAAATATAAGGGAAGTCCTTCGAAATTTGTTTGCTTCCTTTATTAAATGTATACCACCATATATTAATATTAAAATGGTGGTTGAAATAGTGATGCAATTGTTAATCATGTGCTCCCAAAAATGCATAGATCTCTCATATTTGAACAAATGTTCTGCAATGACAATCCCAATATCATTGGGTTTGACAATATTCAAGGGCTCATCATGTGACCAATCAAGTTTTACCGCCATATCTTCATCAATATTTTCATTTGAACTATGTACACCATAAATGCTAAAAATTATCGACAACCCTCTTAGCCCAAGATCTTCATCCAAAATCATGTAGAACCCTTCTGAAATGGTTACATTTGTTTTTTAGATTTTTTCATGTAGATGCCTACATAATTCTGAAACAAATATGCTTGTGTTGTAGGTAAAAGAACGATGCATACACATTTCATGGTACTTGAACCGATGCATGTGAGAAATTCTATTATATCTTTATGTGAGATATTACTCACAAGATTACAAAAATCAGCAATAACCACTTATACACTGAGTGGGGACAAATGGTTTTCTTAACCTCCCAATGTTATGCTTAGCAAAAAAGGATAAGAACATTGGCAACTAAATTCATATGTATTTGGTTCTCAGGTTGTGAATTACTATTAACAAAAGATACATATAACACAAGGAAATCAATATCGTTTTTTGAATAATTTGTCACATCTTATCAACTCCCTTCCTCTGATTGCGTAGCTTTCCTTTTCATTTTCTTGTCAGCTCCAAAATCTTGACAAAGTTGAGCAAAATGAGTATCATGCATTTCAAATTTCTCAATCACATTTGATACACTACATCCCATAAAAGCAATTTGTTCTAGAACTCTGGTTTGCATATGATATAATCTTTATTCTTGTGGATCTATTCTCCTTTACCATTTCACAATAGTCCTCTAAAACTATTGCATTCACACCAGGTTCAGTTTTAAACAAAACTTTACCACTGATACATTTATCTGCAAACATATCTAATTCTTCATTTTTTATACCTTTTGTGCCCGTGAAAAGGTCTTCTGTAAGATTTTCTAATGAATTTACCTTGAATTAATGATCAATATCGTTCTTTGGAAAACATGTCAATCCACCATTAGCATATAAATCAAAATCTAAAACTCATTTGTCCCAAATATCATCTGGAAGAAGAAGGAATGGAATCTTATCGCTCAAGCTTTCTATCTTTGTTCGTCTCAAAAATAAGTAGACATTGCCTCTCTAATAACTGCATGTGAACAAAAAAATAATTGTTATCACTCACTTGTTATAATACAAGAATATCTAAAATTATAGTTAGTCCATTTCTATGTGCAATAAAATGACAAATACCTTCCAATTTTCTAACATTTCATAGCCAAAACCAATACGTTATGATCTCTTTTCTAGGATCCACCTTGAGCTGGCTTTTTACATGTAGACACGCAAAATGTCAACATGGTCATTTAGCAACTAATACGCTTATAATATATAATAATCCATTCCCATTATCAACCATATAATAATTAATTATAAAATGAATTAATTTTTATATGTAATATTACTTCAATTATTTCCTTTCACCATTCCATAATCCCATTACATCCTTAGAAATATTAATACATCATTAATATTTTATAAAAATTTACCATACTAACTAATCCTCATTAACTATTTTCTACCAATTTAAAAATACTCACCCACCTACCACCTACCCTACACCTATTCTATGCCTAGCTTCTTCATCTAATCACTCCATTAAGCATTAGTAATCTCACCTAATCACAAGCTAAATGCCCCTCCAAATCTAGAGGCTTCTATTTCTAGAAGTCTCTCCATTCTTCCCTCCCATTTTCAAATATTCAAATAAATGAGCACTATTCCATTGAATTTTTAATTCAATGGAGAGTTCTCATGAAATCTAGAATTCTCCACATCTAGAAAATTCTCCACTCTCATGCATCCTCATCCATTGATCTTATCCAACAGGGCAAGATCTCAACCATCGATTTTTGTCTCCTCTAGCTATAAATAGAGGCGCCACCCTCCATGGCAAGTACCTTAGAAAAATTGCAAGTTTATGCTGCCAAATTCTCAAGCAAGCTAAGAATTCTTCATAGCATTCCATCAAGCCAAAAACATCATTTGATCAAGGGGAGGTGCTGCCAAAATTGGTCCACACATCTGAAGCATTCTCATACCATCTCACAAGAAAATCAAGGAGAAAATAAAAATCATCAAAGGAGGAGGATTTCACTTGTATGTAAGTACAGGTATATCACTTTCTCCCCCTTTTATATCTGCTCAATCTGAGGTAGATGAACAATTGTGTTAGATTTTGTGTCGAGTTGGTTTCATAGTCATTTCATATTTGCATGCTAACACAATTTTTCTTCTATAGTACAAATTGTCAATAAATATTGTGTGAAGCCATGTTTTACTGGCCATATTCTGTTTACAAGAACTGATTATTTTCTCTAATGTTTCTTTTGAAGATAGAATATGACTTGACCTTTGTTTTATTCTAAAATGAACATATTCAAAATCAAGATTGCTAAAGAAAATTTTCTGGGCTACAATAGTGTGTTGCCCATCAATAACGTAAAAATTAAATTTCATTATCTTATATTGCATGCTCAAACTCAATCTCAATAATATCTCCAGTTGTTTTTTTAAGGGAAGCAATATTGTATCCCACTGAAGAGGCATAGTGCTACGTAACATGGAATTTACAAGTAGATTAACACTTGTTGAGTCAGGTGTCTTGTATTGGTATACCGCAGGGGCTTCAAGGCAACACTCGACATTAATCTTAAATGATTTTTCATTAAATAAAAAAATTTGAATCGCTTGAGATGTTGTAGATTCACTTTTTTTAAATGAGTTTCTGCTAGTTTTAAAAGAGATTTCTCCTTTACAAATCCCTTAAGCTCATGGAAATATGACATTGAAGTGTCTTTTTCAAACTTAAACAATTTTTTTCTTCTCAACATTGTAAACATTTTGCAATGTAAGTTTTTTTACCCATTCCTTTGTCCATATTCAGCCGATGGGCAACGGATGAAGTAAATGCATACTGATAAAGTTTTGTAAATACACTCACAATTCCAACACAAATATTTTGACTATCTTCCAAACCAATTATATCCCCCTCAATATATGGCTCCATTTTCCAACCATAACTATAGCAGGAATATTTGAGATGTTTTGATGATCGTTCTATTCCACTTTTCTTATATAAAGCAACTTGTAACTACATTTTTAGTATTGAGCATTTTCTTTCATTGTTGTTTATATTTTCAACTTGAATGCATACAACATTATCTGAGATACACTTTATTCTCAACAGGATTCCCTTCTCTTGATGTTCGCCAGATAAAGGTTCATGAAACAACCACAAATTATTGTGGTAATTTTTTGGACTTTGAAGTTCCACAAACCATTCCTCACCCCTCCTTTTCAAATAAGTGGCACCACAATATATTTGTATGGGGTAGCAGTAACAAGAGCCATTTTTCCTGTTATAAAATTTGTTAATAAAATCATGTATTTAAAAATATTAAAATTCCAACATATTTGTGAAAGAAGTAAGATATTTTGATAATAGAAATACCCTACGCAAAATGAATAAAGAATAAAATGCTTGGAATGAGGGAATCACATGTGCAAACTATATCAGGGTAAGGATGCGTAATTTGGGATCACTTTACGAAGGTCAAGAGGTTCCATGATTTCTCTTTTGAAATTAGGGGCATGTTGTGCACACAACACCACTATCATTGATGTTTTCATTTGATGTTAATCTTTATAACCTTATAAGAAGAATTAATTGTTCCTCTTATATTTTAGCCAAAGTCCATAGTCCCTTTGATGTATAATAGTATTCCCTTGTCTTCTTTCTAATGATTGAATTTTGGAACTTGCTTGAATCGTAAAAGGTAGCTTCATGTATGTCTTGAGCCTAGGATAAGTTAAGTAAATGAGAATCTTGATCAAATATTGATAGAGAGTTACATCTACTTGAGGTGATGGATCTATTTTAGATAATTAAAGCCTTTCCTCCATAGGTGTAACAATAGGATTTCAATACATCATCCAAAACTTCTCAAATAATTTCTTGGCATATTTCATTTAGATGACAAAAATGTGATTCTATTTTTTCCATACTCATAATCTAAGACAAAAGTGACATAGCTTGAGCTCTTTCATGTTGAATGACAAGGTTAAACCACAATGAAGGCTCTCTCTGAAACCACTAATCACAATTATTTTGATTAGGCCTTTATTACATGAATATTCATTTAATATCCATTTTTCTATTGGATGGACGAATGCATTTATTTGATTAAATATTATTTTGTAGAAGGTTTATATCCCTTAAATGTATAATTGATAACCGAAATTGATATATAAAACTTATATCCCACTAAACTTATCTGGTTCTGACATGATATCAAGAAATGTTTTCTAAATTATTAAAATTTTATGGGGAATATATGTTAACCTAGGATAAAACTTGAGTTAAGCTGTTATGTAATGAGTATTAATTTTAATTAACAAAAAATAATTAGTATTTATTTAACTATTTATGTAATATAAATAATAATAAAGAATTTCGTTGAACAATTATTATGTAATATAGCAAATAATAAAAAATTGTATTTTATTTTTTCACATTAAATTTCTTGGTTAGAAAAATAATATTATACATAGGGCACTATGAAACAATGTATGATATAAAATTATTGATAATAGGAATTCAATACACAAGACAAATCAATCAATCGAAGTATATGACCATAATCTGTATATATGTGGGGTGTCATGACTGGCAAGATATATATCTCAATCGTTGATTGAAAACCTCAAACATATCGGATTAGCCTAAAATATCTTAGAAATGAAAAATCATACTTAGAGACACATGGAAGTACTTCTAGTTACCTAGAGAAACTTGCATTTAACCTTACTGTGACATAATGAATGATCTAACATTACTGACACTAGGAATTTAATACATAAGACAAATCAATCAATAAAATTATATGACCATATAAGTTGTACAACCGTGGGGTGGCATGAGTGGTCAGATATACATATCAAATGTTTGTTCAAAACCTCGAATGAAGTGGATGAACATCAAATATATTAACCAAGAAAAATCATACTTCCAGAGACACATAGAAGAACCTAAAGATGCCTACAGTTCACTTGCATTTACCCTTTACTTAGATTAAAATTAGACGACCACCTATGCCTCACATTTTCAGCAAAGTATCGCCCTGTCAATTATGAACAATAGTAGTAGTATTCTATAAAATTCAAAAATTAGATTTATTTTTTTAAGGAAATCATATAATTTATTTTAATACATATTGATATATTATATAATCTATCTAAAAAATAATGACCGTGTTTCAAATATGCTGGTTTGAAGAAACGATAATCTCAAAATTTTGAAAGTATATTACGGGTAAGACACAAAAATATGTAAATGGGTATCAAATTTAAAAATTTTAATCCATGTAGTTGAATTTTGGCCCCATATTTACAATGGCTTAATCGTGGCCACCAATCTTGTAATCTAAAATGAATGAGCTATGAAGGAAGTGACATATTATTGAAATATTGACTATCTATATTCATTAATTGATCTGGGCAATAATCTCTCAATTTGGAAGTGGAAAATTCTTGGTAATGGAATCAAGATCATAATATGTCGATTGATCTTCTCTTCCAATCATTGTTATCATTCATTAAATCTCGGGTGATGGAACATGCTTATGTTTGAATTAAGATATAAGATTGGTTGTTGATCTTCAAGGTGTAATCTCAACTATCAGTCATAGGATATTTGATAGCACATATGAATAAAAGTTTGATTTTTGATTGCAAGATTTTCTATCAATATACATTATGTTTATTTAATGTAAACAATCAATATTGCAAATGAACCTGAAAGCGATTCAGGTTTATTGTAGGATGTTATAATATTATCCATTAATCTAGTGATTCAATTTTAACAATCAATCTTTGAATCTCATTTATGTGGGATCCTTACTTTGGAAATTAGATCCTTAGATTGAACGTTGATCTATAGGATTCAATATAGACAGTTTATATCCAAATCTGATCTAAGTAAGTGAGAGATGAGCATTATACTAGACTGTCTAATTGATGACTGATCAAGGTCTTTCCATGCCACAATCACGAATTAACCTGAAATTTTCTCAGATGATCATGGGAGATATTATAGAAAAAAACATAGTTTGATACTATCAAGGAAACTACTTGGATATACTTGTAACTTTCTGGATATTCCTGGAAAATCCTATAATTGAATGGCATTGCTTGCACATACATGCGAAATTACATGTATATAAAAACAAAGTTACGCAATTTCATAAACTTTGGTAATTTGTTCGATCTGAAATATAACCACGAGATGAATCAATTTGAATTTTTGAAAATTAAATGTCACCAACAGATAGTTTAGCACCATTTTTTCAAACATATCAAATACATCTGGATTTAGCAGGGGAATCAAATGTGTGTGAAGAGAGAGTAGGAGAGCTCATGTGAAACTACGCTGGAAAAATATATTCGACATGATGTCAATTTTAAGATTTAAATTTTTAGTTGGTTACCGTACTTTAGGGGGTGTCTGATTTTTTTTTTGGAAAAGTTATGTGATTATTTTGGCAATTTGTGTTTGTGAGTTTAGACAGAAACAATTATCAAGGCTTCCACACTTCTCAAATCAGTTAGCATGCTTCTTCGAGTCTTAAAAGAGTTAACGTGTTGATTGTATTATTTGTTATGTGCACATAATTTAAACAATAAGAGGTGTTTTTCTATTAATCTCAAGAAAAAAAATTATAGTTAATGAGTTACTTGGCATCCACAGAGTATTATATTTTAGATGCCCTACACTTCCTTTCAATTGAAAACAATGAAATCACATATGGATTGTTATTTTTAATAGTTGTATATGTCAAAAATTATGTTGGCTTGGCTGCTTTTTTTATTATTTGGTTTGAAAATTCCATTATCTCATCTTCAAATTTACAATTGGCTTATATCACGCAATACTCCTCACCAACCGATCACATACTTGGCAATGGATGTCTCTCATATAATCAAAAAAAAATTCTTTTACAACTCTCTGCGAAAGCTTTGAATGGAAGTCTTCCTAATGAATAAGAGCACTACCAATAGTCCAACTAAAAATGCTTCTTCATACTTCTCTTATTGTTTTGTCCCGTAGGGTTTCCATCTAATAACATAAAATACACATGTTAAGGAAATATTACACTAAAATCTATCATAGTTCATACTCATTAGATCCACATTGTGTTTACTACCAATTTAAAAATCTCTAAAGAGTTGGATATTTTAAGTAAATCTATTTAAAGGTAATTAGAGCATTGGTGTAGACACAAAATCACGCACTTTGGATACTTATTTAGTCATGATTACATACTGCTATTCATATGATTCATGAGTATGAAAAGTAATGATTAACCAATATATTTGGACATTTTTCTTTGCTTTATGCTTCTATTTTCAGTCTCGCACTTTTACTTGCTCAGTTTTTCTTTTCACCTTTCGACATTTGTGATTCTAGAAACTAGTGCCCAGCCATAATGCCAGCACTAAGTGCCCTTGTCTTCTTTGTACTTTCGTCACACTTTTTGGGTCCTTTCTAGCCATTTCAACATCTTATCTTTTTGGTAGTCGGCCTTTTTAGAGTTAGTTACGAAATTCAAGCAATGGAATCTTATAAATATAAAGTTATGAGATCATAACAAGGGACTGAACACTAAGCACTATCTATCACCACCTAAGGTTGCATCCATCAAAACATCTATAGCTCCATTTGCATCCATCTAGCTCCATCACAAGGGACAAAGGTTGGTTCTTCTGCATCACACTTCATACAAGGGGATTCTATTGTTTCCATTCACACATTATTTACATTCTACATCTACCTACTTGTTCTCTACTCACAAAATGCAGCACGCACAAGAGCAACCTATGGCACAATTCCGTACACACATACACAAAACTAAATTAGGTCTGAGATGTAGTGCAAAGCTCAGTTGTAAGTCCACCATTGTGGTGGCTAAGGACAATCTGACCCCTCATTTTGCATCTTTCTTTTTAGGATTTGATGTCTATTTGAGGGTTTTACATGAGCATCCTTTGCTGCAAGTTTTGCAGCGACCTCGGCAATCCAAGTGCAACATATAGTTAATCAAAGGTGAACAAGTGTGAACCTCTTATGACACATTAGACAAGGTTTTTTTAGCATCGATGCAGACTAGGGTGCCCATAAACAAGACCAAGGCACCCACAGGCACCCCCATCCCTCTCCAGGCACCTCAGTCTAGTCAAATCACTCAGATCTATACTTTTCCAGGCTTTTATGTGACAGTATTCCATCTCTGTTTAACCAATCACCACTGCAACACAGTACAAAAACTGTCTGCGAATTAGCTAAGGCTCTTCTAACCCTTATTGTAATTAGGGTTTCATACTTTATTGCTTAGTTATTTAGGTTAAATTAAGTATTTCATTATTCATTTATTTGTTGCTACTATAACATCTAGATTAGGATATTATTTACATTTTAGAATAATCATTTTGGTGAACCCTACCGCTTTCATGCTTAGGATCCTTATTTTTTTTCCTCTATCATGGGTCGTAAAATTCCTCAAATTTCTTTGTCTAATTTACTTAAGATTCATCCCAATTGCCATGTTATTATGTAAAAAATCTTAAACACCGTGTATCTTCCTAAAGATATGCCATCGAACAGTATAAGTCCTATCTTCGATCGTCTATTTGACGACCCTAACCTTTGTGATCCTCGATCTAATCAATTCATGTTGGACTCAATTCAAGTTTTATATGCTTTCTTCCAAGACAAATTTCAGGTTATGGAATCCAAGATTACATCTCTCAAATGTGAAATCCAACAACTTAAGAACGCTTCTCAGGCTCATGTTTTTTCTCCTTCTGCATCCCATCTTCATTTTATGTCTTCTACATGTGCTTATATCAATGAGCCTCAAGTCTTTCCATTACCAGAGCCTCTCACGTTTAATCACAATGCTAAGAAAAATTATATTCTTATTGAGCTCCTTAGTCATCAATTCATCAATTTACCATCTACTCATGGCTATCCTCTTTATCATCTTACAAAATATCAAGGTCTTTCATATTGTAATTATCATTGAATCAATGGACATAATGAAAATGACTACTATGCTTTACGATAGATAATCAAGGATCTTGAGCATCAAGGCTTTCTCTCATTAGCTACATAACATTCTACTGCATGCCCACATACAATTGTTACATCTCAATGGGTTCCTAAAACTGATTTGTCCACATATAATGAGCATCATGTCATCATTTCTAAGGTTAATTATACAAAGATTCAAGAACCACCTATGCAACCTCCTCTCAAAAAATATATAACACATCCCCCTCTCAAGTCATTTGTGGCATCACTAAGTCAAAATACACAACCGCCTCTCAAGATCAATATAACACCTCCTCCTCTCAACTCATTTGTGGCACCACCAAGTCAAATTACGCAACTAACTCTCAAAATCAGTCCACCTTCTCCTATCAAGTCTTTTGTAGCATCACCAATACCACCAAATCTACCACCATTCAAGATTCATCCACATCTTACTCCACTTTTGTTTCCAATTCATTTTTGTCAAAGCAACTGCTTCTTTTACCGATGGTCAAGATACATTTTTTCCACCATTGTATGATCATGTTGTTTCTTTTTCCACACAAGCTTCCACCACTTCACGCAAACTTGGTCTTTGGTAGGTGACCCCTGATGACACAATTGTATTCTTATGGCTCTTATATTATTATCTAGGGATCTATTCCAATTAGAACCTTGTTCCATCGCATAATCAATCACACATACATACATTTAGAACCATGACGCATACAACACAATTATCTATCATTTACCACACTGCTCAATCAATCATTCATTACCTCTTACAGTTTATCACCATCACTCTTTTCCACTTAAACATATTGCGTCTCATCCTTTACACTCATCATGCATTCCCATCATCATTACCCGATGACGCACTCTTTTGATATGGTTCACACTTGATTGTTGAGGGTATCCTATACACATTACACAATAGACAAGTTACACATCACACATCTTCACACATCTTACACTTTTATACATACACATCATCTTACATTTTACATCCTACATTACACACTACACATTACACATCACATGAAATCTTCTCATCACCACATCTATTACACATATTACGCATTTTACACACCTACGTTTAGGCACTACACACACTACCATGTGATGCACTCTAGTCTCATGGTCCATATTGGACTGTTGAGGGTATACATCTCTAATGGACCACATTATACTCACACATTCAATCATTCAACCTTTTTCTCATGCAACATTCCTATATTAGTGATATACGCCATAAGCTACATTACTGTTTCCCCTAGCACCATATATTGATATGCATTATAGGCTAAATCATCTCTTTCTCTAGCATATTATAGTGATCTATGTCATAATCTACATCATCACTTCTTCTTCTAGTATCTTTTAGTGATATACGCTTTACGATAAATCATCACTTCTTCTATCATCTTATCATGATATACAGTTTAGGCTAAATCATCACACATTCCTATATTTCATCTCTATGTCACATATCATCACTATAAATTCATCACACCACGATACACACAACGCATAGTTTGATCATTTCTTGATGATGCACTCTCGATTATGGTTCATTCTTGACTATTGAGGGGGCATAAATAAATGAACCTCATTGCATACAACTCCATTCACTCGGGGGACACATTGTGCCTATCATTCACTTTGCATTTTATTCTATACATCCTCAACATATTGCATATCTTGGTTGCATTTACTCTTGCTTATATTTACTTGTACATGTTCATCTTATTACACATGCTAGGTATATATCTTGTATGTCATTATTCTTTATCATACACACATATGTATTCACTCGTCTTTCTAGTTGCAATTGAAGATTATATAGATCCATTACACGCAACATGGATGTTTGACGTAGTACCTAGTACCAGTCTCATAGTGGGTCCTAGGGGCATCCACTTTCATACACTACAGGTGCTATTGTTTCATTTTGTTTCATAAAAAACTACTTTATTAGATTCTACATGCTTTGACATACATTTTATCTTTCTAATGTGCTAATGGGTGTTTTATGTTCAACATTTGTTTTGCAGGACTATTTACCACTATGGTTATCTGTTATATTGTTTGTACTTGTTTGTCGTTGTTTGTCATTTTATGTGGGATTTTCCCTTTGTCTTGTGTGCACACTTTTTTTTTCGCGGCCACTACGGCCTTGATTGTCTTGCGACATCATGAGTGGTGTCCCATGTTTGCAGCCCATTTTTTGTGGTCTACATTGTCTTCTTGTGTGTTCTAGCTTACACATTGTTGGGTTAGATTTCACCTTTTCTTAAACATGCATGTTTATCTTTACTTGTACTAACACTTATCTCCTAGCCACTTGTTTGCATGTGCCTTCCTTTTTACCAATCACATCCCCTTCCCTTGTAAGGCACAGTTTTAGTGGTCGGTCCTCCTTTTGGCCACATTCTCCTTCAACGACATCACATACGCCCCTAATGAGGGGGCATCATTTGTATGAATCAATCACTCCATATATAGTAAACACAACATAGCATAGTGTCGGTACAATACAATTTTCATATTTCAGGGCTCAGAATCAGACTTGGGTCCTTAACACAATGGCCATTTCTAGATCCCTGAAACCAAGGGCAATACAATGGTCTTTCTTGGAGTGTCAGTAACTAGGGGACAATTACACAAATTTGGCATGTCACAAAGGCTTTTAACAAGGGAGGGAATCCTTTAGCATTGGGAAATTACACAACAGATTTAATAGGGCAGAGATTCCTTAGCACATGCACACCATTTGTAGTGGTGTTTTATACATCGGGAAGTAGTTAAAGGTTGGAGGATGACACCAGACAATTTATCCCTACACTTATTCCATTACATTGGCATGAGATCGCCTAAAAAACTCGTGCACATCGATATCATCTACAAGATCCTTTCTACACTCTTTCCTCATCATGGATCAGGTGCACATGTTCCTTTTTTACATTTTCAGCATTTTATTTTACGTACTTCCTTACATGCTTTTTATACATATACATGCATATTTGAATACTTACTTGTCTTCTCTTTTGCAAGTCCATCTGTATGGGAAGTGGTATTCAACATCATCAACATCACTCGACATCAGACACATCGATACCAACAACAGGTATATCACACACATCGCATCTACACACACATTTCCGCCCTAGGTTCATTTTCATCACCTTTTAAAAAAATTCATCTTTAGTCTCCATGCTCCATCTTTTTATCACTTCATGCTTTGTCTATTCCCTCGGCATGTTTTCTACATCGATATACAAGGATATCTGGTACACATCTCTATCTACTTTATGTTACCAAGATTGTCTCTCACAAACATAAAGTGGGGTCAAATGTAGACACGAAATCACATACTTTGGATACTTACTTAGTCCTGATTACATACAACTATTCATATGATTCCTGAGTACGAAAAATAATGATTAACCCATGTATTTGGCTACTTTTCTTTGCAAGTTATGCTTCTACTTTCAATGTTACACTTTTACTTGCTCAGTTTGTCTTTTCATCTTTCAAAAATTTTCATTCTAGACGCCATCTCCCAGTGAGGATGTCAGTGCCAAGTGCCCTTGTCCCCTCTAGGTGCCCTTGTCCTCTTTGTACTTTGGTCACACTTTTTGTGTCCTTTATAGCCATTTGAGCATCTTATCTTTTTGGTATTCAGAGTTAATTATGAAATTCAAGTAATAGAATCATATAAATATAAAGTTATGTGATCATAATAAGGGACTGGACATTAAGCACTATGTATCTCCACCTAAGGTTGCATCCATCAAAGCATATATAGCTCCATTTGCATCCATCTCGCTCCATCACAAGGGAAAATGATCAGTTCTTCTGCATCGCACTTCATAGGAGGGGAGTCTGTTGTTTCCATGCACACATTGATTACATTCTACATATATCTACTTCCTCACTACTCACAAAGTGTGACACGCACAAGAGCAATGTAGGGCACAATTTCACACACACACAAAACTACATTGGGTCTGAGATATAGTGCAACGTTCATTTGTAAGTCCACTATTGTGGAATCTGAGGATAGTCTGACCCCTCATTTTGCATCTTTATTTTTCAAGATTTGATGTCTATTTGAGGCTTTTACAGGTGCATCATTTGTTACAGGTTTTACAGCAACCTCGGCAATCTAAGTATGACATACATGTGATCAAAGGTGAAGGAGTGTGAATCTCTTGTGACACCTCAAAGGAGGTTTTCTAATCATCTACGCAAACACGGGTTCCCAGAAACAAGACCAGGGTACCTATGGGCGCCCCCATCCCTCTCCAGGTGCCCTAGTCTAGTCAAATCACTTAAATATGCAATTTTCCAGGCTTCTGTGTGATGGTCTTCCATCTTTGTTCAGTCGGTCACCACTGCAACACTGTCCAAAAATCACATTGAATCAGCTAAGGATCTTCTAACCCTCTTTTTAATTAGGGTTTCATACTTTATTGCTTAGTTTTTTGGGTTAAATTCAATATTTCATTATTTTTTTATTTTTTGATACTATAGAACCTATATTAGGATATTATTTACATTTTAGCATAATCGATTAGTGACACTTAATTGGGTACCTAATTATGAGGGTTGCACTTACCTTTAGGTATTTTCACTATATTTGCATTATGTGTCAATGAATTTTGAAGGGAAAAATGAAGTGTGAATTGATAGGAGAAGAATGTCCTCTTTTCTTATCTTAAGTTTATTACTAAGTGATGGCCCTGCCTTATAACTACCTAATTATTTCATGGTATACTTGGAAATATCTTTTTTTGATGGTTGTAATTACCCCTATTAGAATTATTTGGTTACCCATGACTATTTGTATGTACATAAGTGCATCAATCTTAGCTATTTTGTATTTTTACATTCATTAATTTTGTAGAGTTCCTCATTTAATATTTCATACTTGATCCCAATAAATAATGTAACCAAACAAACATGTTGATATAGTGTTTTTGATTATATTAATCTTTCTGTATTAGGTCTACACAACATTTTCCTTCAATTCACCTACGTGAAGAGGTGTTATCCATCATCTGCAACTTGAAACTAATTGAGAGATCTTTACACCATCATGGATGGACTACCTTGGTTAGTTTAAGTAATGTTTAAACACACTAACACCAACTAATAACAACATGAAAATTGGAAAAAAAAAAACCCTTCTCAGAATAAAATAAGATGTTGAATAAAACTCTCGGGGAACAAGGTGACCTTTTTTAAAAGTTGCAAGAAAAAGTGAGGATCTTAGAGATTATCAACGCATGGCTTGAAAAACCACTAGAGGTTGGATTATAGGACAAGGTTGTTGATGATATTCCAATTGTTATGGTACTACAAGGTGTTTAACATGGAGATCAACCTAGAAATAATGGATCATTGAGACAAAACAAAGTATTAAATTATATAAGGAAACATATCATTAAACTTAATAAGGGGGAGGATGTTTCCGTGAGAGAATAAAATGAGGAAATAGAAAGTTAAATTAAGATGTAAGATGGTATTCTAGTAAATAATTAAGTAGCGTTAATGATGTTGAAAAATTTAGAGGAATTGGATTCTTCATAAGAATAATTTGTGATGACGACACTAAAATAAAGGACATATTTGAAAAAATAGATTGAATAATGTGGAAGATCCATTCAATTGTTTTAGAGGAGACCCAAAATGATATTTACTAATGAACATTGCTTTATTTTTCCAAAATCCAAGCATGACTCACAAGGATTTGCAAAATATGAAGTTCATTGAAAATATTGGTGTATTTAAAAGGGATACTTCTCAAAATATAGTCGATGAGTTGAAGATATGGTGTGTAGAAGATGGAAATATGAATATGTATTGGAAGAGAATAGATGGTTATACATTTGGTGTAAGAGTGGAATGTGTGTTGACATATGTTGTCATTTTTCATTGATTCATATGACAAAAGGAATGGAAAAATTCTTGATGAAGTTACTTATGAGATCAATGTTAATTCCCACATGCAATTTATGATCATGGTGTCTAGGTGTGTGATATAGTTTTCTAGATACTACAAGATGATGTCTTGATGTCTTGCATTTGCATTAGAAAATGGGATGTAAAGGATGAATTAAAAAAATAGTACATATAGTGGATCCTACATTTGAAGAAAACATAATGAAACCAAATTTTCTTGCCCTGTCAGTCAGGTGTTATGATGGGTGATGGGAGGAAAACAAATGTAAAGCTTTATGACTGCCATGATTTTGTAGCCACATGTAGTTTAGTATGCAACAATAATGTATCACCAATGTGAAACAATTTTTTCATGTGGTACAAGGTTCAAAAGAGAGACATAAAAATGGTGACCAATAAGCATAACAAACAAGAAGGGAATACAATTTGTAGTGTTTCAAAGTTGCATTCAACAGAATAAAAATTACTCCAAATAAGAAATTTACAATCACTTAATTGTGTTCATGAATTTTATGATGATAATTTTGTGATGGCTTTCACTTGTTTATCAAATTAAGAAATAAACTTTCTTGTATTTGAATTGAACCTATTATGGGAGGAAAAAATAGAAATCTCTATTATAATTGTATAAGCTACATTATCTGGTAAGACATTGAAATGTATGAGGAACTTTCCCATAGATATAATAAATACAACGAAGGTAAATAGATTTGACCACTAGTAGCAATTGTTTATTTTTGTAAAACTGTGTTGGTAACCATATGTTTCCTTAACAACTATATTTTCAATAATAGATTTTTCCTAAAAAATATACTCTTGGTCTCTATTATTTTAGTGTTTTCCTAATCAAGACTTTTGTTATGAGCTATAGATGATGTCAGGGTCGATTTCCATGATTTTCTATTGTGTTCACCATATGTTTCCTTAACAACTATATTTTCAATCATAGTTCTTCCTTAAAACTATACCACTAGTCAATTATTTTAGTGTTTTCCTAATCAAGCCTTTTTATTATGAGTTATAGATGATGTCAGGGTCAATTTCCATGATTTTTTGTTGTGTTCACCATGCAGGAGTGTATATAGTATTGAATATATTTCAAGAAATACTAAGAATAGCACATGATTAAGACATGAGGTCAAGGACAAATATATATAAAGAGATGAAGTATTTCCAAATATGGAAAGAGATGGAAGCAATTATGATCCATATAAGGTTAGGAGATCCAACACATGTAGAATTAAGGTATACAAAGATCTCAACCATGGGAAATCAGATGGATCAATGTTTGAAAAATTATTATGGAACCACGACAAATTATTGAAGGGATACCGTTAATTGTATCTATTTAAATTATAGTTTTTTTTATAGATTATTTAAAATCTTATGGAATATTTGGTTACAAGTTATTGAAGGGATACCAAATGAAGAAAAGTACATAAATTTGGTGAGGATTTAGTAGTGTTATAAAGAATTTCACAAATTGTAGTTGCAAGCATGAAAAGGGGTTGACCCCTACAATTATGAGAAAAGGTTCTTAATGTTGTATTTTTGATAAATTGATTTTCTATAGTGAGGTAGTAATGTAATTTCAGTCACAAATGGTTCTTTTATGTTTCAGGATTGGACTCATTGTTGGTAAATGGTTTTGGTTGTGTTCAAGATGTTTAAGAGATGAGATGATTCATATAACCATGTTTAATGCACACATGCCCTATCAATTAATAAGTATATGTATCCATTTACATTGGTTCACTTGTGGAATGAGGTAATGGAACCAAAACACAGGGAAATGAAAAACCTAAATACCAGTATAAAAGGGAGCTAAAAATATCCAAATGATGCATAGAGTGGGATGGAATTCTCTATAAATTTTGAAAATGACAAGAACTATCTTATTGATGAGATGAGAGAACAATTCTTCAAGATGGGTATGAGATCAAAGATTATGTTTAAAAGGGATGGGCACCAAAATTTCCTTCCTTCAAAACTCAAAATCAAGCTTCGACCTAAATTTGAGAAACACTACAACTGAATTGATATAACTACTAGAGATTTTCCTTTATTGTCTCTAGTATTAGTCCTTTTGCTATCAAATAACTATTTAGATTATGGTCCAGACAAAATAAGTCCTCAATGATTGTGATTATAAATGTGGGACTCTAATTTCATGGTTTGCAAAAATTTATGTAAGTCTATTTGACGATGATCTTAAATGAAAATTTGAACAGTGGTGTGTTTAATGATTACAAAATAAATATATTCCTTCACAAAGGGCTATGAGCCAAGTTGTAGAAGAGACATTCCTTGAATCACAAAAAAATAGCAAGTCTTGTAGAAATTTCAAATGTGTAATTGCACCACTAGTGATTTGTGTTTAAAGATATTATAGAGAGTTTACTTATCATGCCATCATACCCAAATATGCATTCATGATAAAGTGATAGTTAAAATACATATGGAACCCAAAAAACCCGCTTCAAAAAATTATACTGACTAGGAGTGTTGTGACAAAAGGAGAGTCTAAGCTAAAAATAAAGAAGAGTAATGGATAATATTTAAATAATATGGTTTTTGTATTCTTTCTACAACTTGAAAATCCTATGTAGGGATATGTTTATATTACATGTAAATATAATAGTAAACATATGAATAAGACACATTTTGGTCATTTTGTGTCACAAATGAATAATAATGTATAATAGACCATGAACACTTGCATTTGGGTTTGAATTTGTTGCATATATATAGAGTGAGGGTTTCTATAGGGTTTGATCATGTTGCAATTGGGGTCATTTCTTATTGCTATATATCCATGTATAAAGTACAGGTTTCAATATGGTTTGATATATGACAATTAAATAAGAAACATATGATCGAACATATTGGCTAGTGTGTTCCTCTTGTGTTAAAAAAACGATAACAATATGAACATATTCAAAATTGGGCTCATTTTTTTTTTTTTTTTTTTCATAGTTTATGTAGTCACAAAATCACGCATTTTAGACATTTTATTTATCTCGGTCTCATACTACTATTTAGAAGGTTCTTGAGTAAAGAAAGTACTAATTAACCCCTACCCTTTGGTCATCTTGTTTATTTTATTTCGTAATTTGTGACCTATTACACCCATATGCCCAGCCATTTCCAGACACCCTGCATCATTTTAGCCTCAGCTGGGGTGCCTAGATTTAGTACTGGGGTGCCCATGGGAACCCCAGTCCCTTTTGCACTTTCCCGCCACTTTTTGGGCCTCTTCTAGCCATATTTCATATTTATCTTTCTTATGGTTGACCTTTTCGGGGATAATTATGAAATTAGAGAAAGAGAACCCTAAAAATATAAAGTTATGAGACCATAATGAGGGACCTAGAATCATACACTACTATCAGTGCACCTAGAGTTGCATCCATCTATTGCATTGGCATTCACATATCTCCATCATCAAGGCACACACTAGGAAAAACTGCATCACACTTCATAGGGGGAGGGATTCTATTTTATTCCATGCACACATTCTACTTCATTTTTTAAATTTAGCTATTGCTCGCTACTTCACAAAGTGTGACTGGCACAAGAGCACCTAGGGCACAACACATCCGGCTCCAAAATTTAGTGCAATCACTCAGTTAGTAAGCCCATTGTTGTGGTAGCTGAGGTCAGTCTGACCCATTCATTTTCATCTTTATTTTTTAGGGTTTTGATACTACCTTATGATCTTTTGCAGGTTATTTCTTCCTCTTGGAATATTCAGAGCATTCAACGTAGTACAAAAAATTAATGTGATAGGAAAGTAGAGTTTCAAATCACCTTCCGACCCTGTGAGCACCATTTCGAGACATTTTTTCCAAATCAGGGCACCCAAATTCTTTACTAGAGTGCACATGGGCGTCACGGTCCTCTTCCAAGCACCCCAGTCTAGACACGACATCCAGATCTACCATTTTCGACACTCCTGCACAGTCGTTTCTGCTTTCTAAATTTTTATGCATCACTACGACACAATCTGAAATGATTCTATTATTCAGATGAGTTCTTTCCTTTCCCTTCTTGCACATTAAGGTTTTTCATTTCATTAGCTTATTTACTTATCTCATTTACATGTTGCTTTAGTGCATTTACTTATTGTGTTATATATCCTCTTAAATTAGATTAACTATCTTCTACTACATTAGTTTAGTCAATTTTAGTTAATCATTTTGGTGAACCTGATCTTCGAATCCACCTTTGTTTTAGGACTTTTCTCATATTTTCTATCATGGATTCTAATGTTTGTGAAGTTTCTTTGCTTAAATTGATTCCTTGTAAAGATGCTCTTCAAAAAACCCTAGAGATTATGTGTCTTCCTATCAATATGTTACCTACCCAAGTCAATGTTATTTTTGGTCATCTTTCTTAGGACTCCCTTGATTCCAATTCCAATCAATCTATTTGCAAATCCATTCAATCTCTCCATTCTTTATTTCAAGATAAATTTCAATCTATGGATTCCACAATCACAACTCTTAAATCTAAAATTCAACAACTTAAGGATACTTCTTAGGCTCACGATTGTTCTTCTTCTCATATTCATCCTATGTCTTCTACATGTGCTCATATTAGTGAACCCAAAGTCTTACCATTCCCTACGCCTCTCACATTTAATCTTAATGCTAAGTAACATGATATTCTTCCATGTCTCATCACTCATAAAATCATTAGCTTGTCATCTACTCATGGTTATCCTCATTATAGGCTTGTCAAGAATCATGGTCTCCCATATTGTAACTATCATCAAATCAATGGGCATAATGACAATAATTGTTATGCTTCACAATGAAGTATCAAATACCTTGTGTGTCAAGGTTTTCTCTCATTTATTGCACAAAATTATAATACAAAGGATAAATCCCATTGGGTTCCTAAATCTGATCCACCTATATCTAATGAGCAGTAGGCCAAGGTTACTCAGGATCCTTCTACAATAATTCCAGCACCTCCTAAGCAATTGTCCCTCAAAATTAATCCAACACTACCTCTTACTGAGTCATCGACGGTCTCACCAAGTCAAACCACATCACCACCTCCTACAATCAATCAACCTAATTCTCCTATCAATTCTTCTACAATGTCACCAATACCACCAAAGCTACCACCATTCAAGATTCCTCCCCACCCTACTCCACTTTTGCATGCAATCACTTTTGTCAAAGCAACTACTATTTCTTCGACCTACCATTGTGTTGGCCCTCACTCTTATCACAACACAGAAAATTCTCTCCCATAATGGCATGACACCTCTCACATCACTGCATATATCTCCATCATCATAGTACACTTGGAGGGCATAACACTCACACAATCCCCCCTTATCATACACAGCATAGGTGCATCTCTCATCTTTTCATTATCATACATTCATATCCTCGCATAAACGTACTCATCACACATTTTAACATCGTTATTTCCTGATGACACACTCTTGTGCTTCGGTTCACACTTGACTATTGAAGGATTACTACTACATTGAACCCCACACACTGTACCATAGGTATTACACATTTCACTTCATCATACATTATCCGTCATTCACCCTACATTATACTACAACATTTCGGCATTCACGTATTTACACATCCTACATTATAGTCATCTTTAAACATACACAATTGTCTATGCATCTTACATGACTACGCTACTTATCCTACATACTTGCATTATTCGTTTGATCTACATACCATACATATTACACCACACATCTATACACATATTCTAGGTATTACACTATTCCTATTCATACATTAGTCATTTAGATTACTATATCTACACACATTACATGTTGTTTTGTGCATTTAACCTTACATGTTTCACGAATCTAGCATTACATTCTACATACTACACGCTCTTAGCACTATATACACCTATTAAATGCTACACTATACATTACATTACATACATCTCACATTGTACATATGTTGCATTCACCTTTCATTTTATACATTTTCATTGGCATAATTACATATTCTACTCCTCACATAGTCGACTATTTCATCATCACATATACTAACATTGTATTCTATGTGCTACACTCACTACCCAATGATGCACTTTAGTTCATCAGGTCCATACTCGACTGCCAAGGGTTTACAAATCAAATGGGCCTTACATATTTACTACTCTACCTTTTACCATGCAACATTCCTAAGCTAGTGACATACACTTTATGCTAAATTATCACTTCATTCTATCATTTTATAGTGGTATACACCTTATGTTACATCAACACTCCCTATTATTCATCTCAGTAGTGACATACATTTTAGGATAAATCGTCACCTATTCCATCATTTTATAGTGGTATACACCTTAGGTTACATCACCAATCCTTTTTCTCATTTATGTAGTGATATACGCTTAGTGTTAAATCATCACTCATCCATTCATATTATAGTGACATACGCTTAGGGATAAATCAGCACTCATCCATTCATCTTATAGTGATATATGCTTAGGCTAAATCATCACTCATACTATTCATCTTTTAGTGATATATGCTTAGGCCTAAATCATCACTTCCATATGTTCATCTCATGGTGGTGATATGATTCGGCTATAGGGTTCACACATACACCTATCATTAGCTCACATCTCATCACCACTACACTTACACATTCATCACAGTGCACATTAGACACAACACACTACCTTGACCATTTCCCAATGACACACTATCGTTTATGGTTCATTCTTGATTGCTGAGGGGGGAAAAAAATGAACCTCAATGCATGACATTTCCATCCACTCTGGGGGCATGTAATCCTATCACTCCATATTGCATTCCATTCCATCCATCCATAACATACTACATATTATGGTTGCTTATACTCTTTCTTACTTTTGCTTGTTCATGGTCACTTTATTACACATGCTAGTTTGATTACTTGTATGTCATTTATCTATATCATACACACATGTGTGTTCATGCCTTTTTCTAGTTGTGATTGTAGATACAGGTCTCTTACATGTAAATGGGTATTCTCCTTCTACCCTTCCTACAGTGGTCGTTGGGGGAATCCACAATTCATCTCTTCCAAGTGTTATTGTTTCATTTTTTACTTAGAACTTTACATTACTTTCTTATACATGCTTTTGACATACTAGTTATCTTTCTAACATGCTAACGGTGTTTCATGTGCAGCATTTGTTATGCAGGGATATTTGTTTCCATACTTGTTTGTTACATTATATTGTCTTCTATTATCTATCATTATTTGCTATTTTTTGCGGGATTTGCCCTATGTTTGGTGTGCACACTTGTTTTTTGTTTGCAGCTATGATGGCCTTGCCATGTCTTGCAACATCATGAGTGATGTCCCATGTTTGTAACCCACTTTGTGTGGCATTAATTTTTCTTCTTGTGTGTTTACTACATTGCTTGGTAGCTTTTACATTGTTTGCGTAACTTACACATTGTTTTCTACATGCATGCATGTTTACACTTGTATTTGGATAGCCTTCTTGTTTGTGCATGCCTTGGACTTTCTACTAAGCACTTTTTAGGGTTACAACATACGTGTGGTTGGTCCTCTTTTGGGGCTGCATGTATCCTATCAATGACATCACATGCACCCCCAAAGAGGGGGGCATCATTTGGGGGTTTTACATACTAACACAATGTATTTACACCGGTTCTGTTCAGTGCACTTTCCACCATTGACATTTTGGGTTACATACAATGAGTGGGTTCAGACTAGTCTACAAACCCCATACACAATAGATTTTATAGGATATGGTGTCCTTAACATTCCTGGGAAGTAGTTACAGGCTTGGAGGTTACCATGGGTGTGCCTCTCTACACTACTTTGGCTCGTGGCATTGAATTTCCCAAAAAACCAAGACTTATACAGAGATCTCTACACATATTCCAGGGAAGAAGTTAGAGCTTGGAGGACACATAACATTTCCTCCCTATACTTCTTCGGCCAGGGTGGCATGAGATTTCCCAAAAAACTCGTAGTACAAGATATCCTTCTACACTCTCTCTCTCGACATGGATCAGGTGCACATGTTCCATTTACACTTTGCATTTACATTTTCTATTTACATTTACATATTTTACATTCACATGCATCTTTTACATAACATTTTTACACTTACATACATACATATTTAACTACTTAATCATTTTCTCCTTGTAGGTATGGCTGTATGAGAAACAAGTAGTCAAATGGGGGAAACGACAAGAACGACAACAACAATAACAATGATAACAACAATAATTACATGACAAAACACATGCTTTACACTACACCATGCAGGTACTACACACACATTCTTCACCCTAGGCTCACTCTCATCACTTTTTCTTTGCACATTTTTCATCTTTAGTTTCCACAGGCTCCTCCATATTTTTTCATTCCATGCTTTTTTCTAGTCCTTTACCACATTTCTACTACACATCTTCATGGATCATTATGTATGCATCTCTATATAATTTATGTTACCAAGATTTCCATCTCACCAACATAAAGTGGGGGAAAAATTTAGTCACAAAATCATGCATTTTAGAGAATTTTATTTATCTTGGTCTCATACTACTATTTAGAAGGTTCTTGAGTGAAGAAACTACAAATTAACCCCCATATTTTGGTCATCTTGTTTATTTTATTTCAAAATTTGTGACCCATTGCACCCATATGTCCAACCATTTTCTAACATTCCACGTTATTTTAGTCTTGAGTTGGGGCACCTAGACTTAGTATTGGGGCACCCATGGGCCCTGGTCCCACCTAGAGGTGCCTTGGTTCCTTTTGAACTTTACCAGCACATTTTTTGGGCCTCTTCTAGCCGTTTTTTGTCTTTATCTTTCTTGTGGTTGGTCATCCTTTTTGGGCTTAATTACAAAATTAGATCAAGACAACCCTATAAATATAAAGTTATGAGACCATAATGAGGGACCTAGCATCATACACTATTGTCACTCATCTAGAGTTACATCAATCTATTGCATTGAAATTCACATAGCTCCATCATTAAGGCACAAGTTAAGACAATCTGCATCACACTTCATAGAGGGAGGGATTCTATTTTAATCCATGCACACATTCTAGTACATTTTTTACATTTAGCTATTGCTCGCTACTTCACAAAGTGTGACTGACACAAGATCACCTAGGGAATGACACACACACGCACACGCACACACACTCAAACCAGAACTACATCCGAGTATGAATTGTTGTGCAAGGCTTAGTTATAAGACCACTATTGTGGCAGCCGAGGTAAGTCTGAGACCATTCATTTGCATCTTTCCTTTTTTAGAGTTTTGATACTTCCTTTTGGTATTTTGCATAGATATATTCTTCCTCTTGGAATATTCAGAGCATTCAACGCAGTACAAAAAATAATGCGACAGGAAGGCGGCATTTTAGATCACCTTCCGACCCTGTGAGCACTAGTTCTGGACATTATTTCTAGACCAAGACACCTAGATTATTTACCAGAGTTCCTGTTGGGCCCCTGGAATATTGACCAAGTATAAAGGCACGTGGGCACGTGGGATCCCAGTTATTGATGGCGTGCACAAGGAAAAGCATGCAAAGAGAAAGGCTTAAGGAAGCAAATAGCACACGCGACATGAAAGGAGGTTCGGGACTTAGCCAATTTGAGCGCCCAAGGTAGAACACGTGAAAAGCGTGATCGGTTGCACATGGATAAGATGCCAGCCTGGCAACAGGTTGGCCCAGGAAAGAGCATGCCCCAGATGGAATCTTCTAGAAGATCATCATGAGATGGAATGGAGAGCTCAGGCCTGAAGGAACATGCTCACATGGAGGACCACATTCGACACTTGGTGATGGATCTGAGGATGCGGCAAGGTGAGTTGGCAGCCCGGGAAAGTGATAAATACAAGTGCCTGCCACATGGGAAAAGATATATATAGATATACACACAAAAGAAGGATATATCATCTGGATATACATAGGGAATAGTGGGTTAGAGAGTGAGTGAAGCTTGTAGAATTGCTGCGAGTGGATATTCTGGTTTAGGAAAGGATGTACTAAGCATGGAGTTGTTATTTTTCTTTTCTGTTAGCTTAGCTACATACGTCCAGTGATGTGCATGACTGCGGTCTGCACTCTGTGACACTCTGTAATGAATCAATGAATATATTGAGGTTACCTGTTATAAATAGATATGAATATCAATGGGTTTAATGTATATTTCATTCATATGAGTTCTCTTTCCTTTCATGATATGAATGAATGGTTGTATCTTTCTTTCTGTTATAGTATATGTTCTGGAATCTGTTAAAGCACTCGGTCTGAAGTGACTGCAAGGATCTGGAGGCCGTTCTGAGCCCTATGGTTCTTGTATGTCTCAACTTCTTTCCTAAATACTCTTACACTAATCATAGATAATGCTTCCCACTAAACTCACATAAAAGAGAGACTCGGCACCCGCGCGTGCCTCGGGTGAGCGCTCAGCTTCTACTGGGTGATAGGCCGACACGCATGGGGTTCTTCCTTTTGTGATAGGAGTAAAAATGACTACATCTTGGTTCCATTGCCGGGACCTCTTTTCAAAGTTGTAGTGGGATATAACATGCATCATGATCTGTGTAAAGAGTAATGACGGATCGGTTAACATTGGAAAATGTTGAATCATGGTTCAAGAGCACGGAGGATGAATTTTCTCAGAGATTCAGCACTGGACCTGAGTTTAATACACGTAGATGGGTAGAAGAGAACCTCTACCATGATCTGTATGAGACATTTTTCTGTTGCTTCCCAGTAGAGTTATATGGATGGCTTTCAGCCTATGCATCTAGATCAAGTTGGCATTATGGATCATGGATATGGACTGAAGAAGACTACCAGAGGTTGCAGGATGTAGATCTGATGTGGACCCATGTTGTAGATCATTGGTGGAGAGGAGTACTAGCTAGCTACACTCTGGAATATGCCATTTCTACGTATTCTTGCCCAGAGGTTGCTGAGTTTGAATTTCTGCGAGAACCTAGAGGAACGTTTCTACGTGTTATTCCTCTAGCTATGAAGATATTGATGGTTACCATGAGTTTAGAGGCACTCCCAATGGCCAGCTAAACCATTCTGAGTGCACTGGGTAAGGAAGCTCAGGTGGAGGAAGATGGCAGATGATACGACAGAGAAGGAGAGGGAAGAAAGATGGCTCAAGTATAGTGAAGCACATGAAAGGGAGATTGCTAGATGATGCAAGGCTGCTAGTGTGATGGATTTATGGAGACAGATGTTGCGGGAAGGAGTTGAGGTTCACGCAGAGGACATGGAACCTGAGCAGTCTGTGCTACCCCATCTTGGCAAGCACGTAAGGGAGACCCCTTCAGCTTCTGGTGAGAGCTCATCACATGGAGAAAGGAGAGTCATTGGCACATATCTGAACCCACCCAGTGACCGAGCCCTGGCACTTGGTTTTCCCGAACCAGGAAGAAGTATTGATCCAGTTGAAACTAGTGGAAGAGACAGATCCGCACCTAGGAGATACAATTTTTCATTTCCTTCTTCTATGGCTGCACATATTCTAGTATTCAGAGGATTTTTTGGACAAGGGGCAAGTGTACAAGCTTTCGGTCTCGCATCAGGGAGTGGCACGGGACAAAGTAGTGGTAGTGGGGCGCTATCACAGACCATCGGTGCACAGTTCAGTGGGACCATGGGAGCACTTGGCACAGCTCCTACAGGCCCTATTGGACCCAGTGGTTCTGGTGGATCTGGTGGCTCTGGAGGTACAGGACCCGGTGGACCTGGTGGATCAGGTGGTGGAAGAAACACCAGAGGGAACCAAGGCTCTGGTTCAGGACAAGGACCCCAGCCACCACCTCAAGTATTCTTTGAAATGTCTCTACATTTTCCAGATTACAGGGGCATTGAAGATGCTGTGGAACATGTTCACAAGTGTGAACTGCTATGGCATGCAAAGGGTATCACAACCCCAGAATGAAAGGCTAGTCAATTTGTAACCACACTGCAAGGGTGCACGCATAGCTGGTATAGAAAGTATGACCCTCATCAAATGGTGGTGGACTACACTACTTTAAAGAATGCATTCTTGGCAGAGTTCCACATTCCTGAGTTCAAGCAGAAAAGCATTAGCGCTTTGAAGGAGATTCAACAAGGAATGGCAGAGAGTGTGTGGGAGTATGATGCACATTTTAAAACTCTCTTGTCTAAATTATCATATGATATCCATCCTTCTCAGCATGCACAGTGGTTTGTTGGAGGATTGATCACCCCTTTTAGAAGGGCCTTGTCTCATAAAACTTTTACAGATCCACGTGAAGCATTGGAAGCTGCCTTGCATGCATCGAGGCTGTTGGTAGTATTGATACTGGCATTAGCCCATTCTTGGAGGCTCAGATTGCTGCTATGGCCAAACAGTTGGAAAAATTGTCTGCAAACTCAGTCCATGAGACTCACAGTGGTTTGTGGTGCATGGATTGTGAAATAGAGGGGCACGTTAAGGATAATTTCCCCCGAAGGATGGTACGTGCTGTGATGGTAGATTGTGAGATCTGTCATGGGGACCATGATGCAAGTAGATGTCCCTTGCTGCAGCACATGATCAGGAAGAATGTATCTTGTTATTGCAAAATTTACACCTCCACAACCCATGATACGAAAGGATGTAGGCTCATTGATCAGATCCATGAGGCCATTGATCATGGGGTGTGCACCAAACCAGCATTGCCAGTGGTTCTAAAAATGATGATCACCATTATGAGGAGCACATAGATGGGGGCACGCATGGAAGAGGTTTTCAAGGAGGATTCCATGGATGAGGTAACCGTGGAGGAAGAGTGAGTTCCCACGTGGAACATGTTTCAACTGTGGATCTACAGAACATTATAAGCGTGAGTGCCCAGACCTGTTACAGTGCTCATGGTGTGGAAAGAAGCATAAGTATGAGGAGTGCCCAGAGTTATTTGAGCATATGAATCAGCAGCACTGGAAGGACAAGGGCACTGTGATGGTCAGCATCAAGAAGGCAGACATACAGTGGATGCCTCGGGTAACACAGGATGAAGGTTTGGAGCCTGTCTTGGTAACAACAAGGGCAGAAGCCACGTGCGTAAGGGAGGTACCAAGACAGAAGAACCTGGTTTCAAGGGAAGAGGTCATTCATGGAAAATATCCAGACCCCACACATCAGAAGGAGATATATCAGGACACCATGGATGTTATTCGAAGCTTACAAGGGGAGATCCAGTGTCTAAAGGAGCAATCCAGAAAGGAGGAACAAGGAAGGAGAATCAAGGTGCAAAAGGATGACCTGGATGAGGTCAAGGAGGTGTGTAAAATGCTAAGGCAGGAGAACATCATTCCTTTGCTAGGATCCTGGTTGAGAGAGAAGGTACCACGCACCGGAGAAGAGCACGAGAGACAGGTCTTGCATGTGAACCTTCCCCCTCACAGCCTCGACTATGACAAGGAGATTACATTGAATGCAGTTGTAGATGGATGGCTCCTCAGCAATATACTCATTGACACTGGCACGGAGGTTAATGTTCTGACTTTGGATGCATGGCATCAGATGGGAAGACCTGCATTACAGCCATCTTCGAATGTGTTGTATATGGAAAACAAGACTAAGGAAATGCCCATCGGTGTCTTGAAGGATGCAACTATTACTATTCAGGGAGCCAAGTTTACTGGGACTTCGAAGTCTTGGCACTCACCGAGGTGGACAATTTCCCAGCACTACTTGGGCGCCCTTGGTGTTACAAGAATAATGCAGACCTTCGGTTCAACAAAGGGTACATCAGCTTCGAGAACAAAGAGGAATGGGTCATTATACCCCTGGTTGATGGGAAGTCGACACCCTATATTGAACCATTGGGAGAAGAAGTTCTGGACAAAATTTATGTGCACTCAATTAGAGACCCTGAGATGGTACACCCTACTAACGGAGTTATCCAGTTTGAAGATGCTCAGTCAGTAAGTGATACCACCAGTCTGGCTTGTGACAATTGGGTGCATGGAACTTACGAATTAATGGGATGGTAGTTGAGAGGGTCGGTGACCAAGGTAACAAAGGTGCACACTGTTAGGCACCTTGGAGGAAAAGAACTACCCAAGTATTCAGGAGGAGCCTTCCCTGAGATCTTTCTGCAGGAGGTAGAAGCTCAGTGGAAGAATGAGAAGGAACAAAGGGAGATGTTAAGTTATGTCTTGCTTGGCACAACAGCTCATTGGTGGGCCACACATCAGGAGAGCCTTTTAGAGTGGCACGAGGTAAGAATTGCTCTCTCTGTCAGATTTTCTAGAAGTAATGTACCCACCATCATCAAGGAGTACCATGGGAAGGAGCCCACCTCTTTCCATATCCAGGAGTGTGAACGGGTCTGGAGAGAAGGCACAGAAGCTTTGCCACCATCCCTCTGGGTGCACAAGTTGTATTCTACACTGCAGGGTTGTGTGCGTGCATGGTACATTCATTCAGAGACACGCCACCAGACAAGGAATTGGCAAGAGCTCGTGGCTGACCTTATTCAAACCTTTGAGTATCAGAGTACCAAGCCATCGATTGATAAGGCCTTGCAGGGTATCAAGCACCTTACCATGGGGGATAGTGCCAGAATGGAAGATAGGCTGTTAGAATTATTAGGTGAACCAGGATTGGAGGCATGCTTTGAAGAAATTGAGGAAGCAGAAGAGTTACAGCTTGAGCACGCGTGTTTGGAAAAAGAGAAGGGAAAGTTAGTATATGTGATTGATGGAGAGGAATCAGAAAGCTTAGATGTTAGCCATTCTGTAGGAACACGCGAGGTAGTGGACAGTGTAGATGCTCACACGTGTGCCTACCATGAGCCTTTAAAGATGAAGAAAGTTAACATCGGTTCAGAAGAAGAACCTAAGGAAGCTATTATTGGGGATTACTGGACAGAGAAGGAAGTATCAAAGATCATTGATCTGCTGCATGAATTTGAGGATTTATTCCCACGTGGGTACCATGAGCTCAAAGGTGTTCACCATTCCTTGGGGGAGATGAAGATAAAACTGAAGGATGGTGCGCACCTGGTTAGAAAAAGGCCCTACCAGATGAATCCCAATTTACGCGTGAAGGTTAAGGAGGAGATAGACAAGATGATAGCTTCTGGGATCATTGAGGTAGTGGAAGAATCAGAGTGGATAAGTCTGATGGTAATCAACATCAAGAAGGATGGGTGGATTAGGATTTGTGTGGACTATAGGGAATTGAATGCAGTTTGTGTCATTGATCCATTTCTGACCCCCTTCACTGAAGAAATTTTGGAAGGAGTCACTGGGCATGAAATCTATTCCTTTACGGATGGATTTTCAGGATACCACCAAGTCTGGATTGCAAAGGAGGACCAGAAGAAGACAACTTTCACCACCGAGTGGGGAAGTTTTGCATATACGGTCATGCCCTTTGGGTTGAAGAATGCACCTGCTATTTTTTCACGCATAGTGGTGCAAGCATTCCAGGACTTCATCCATAAATTTCTTCAGGTCTATTTGGATGATTGGACAGTATATGGTCTGGTTAAGGACCATTGTGACAACTTGAGATTAATGTTTGAAAGGTGTAGGCAGTTGAGGATATCCCTCAACATTAAGAAATGTGTGTTTGCTACTCCCTTTGGGACTCTATTGGGGCATATCATATGTAAGGAGGGCTTGCTGGTAGATCCCGCTAAGGTTGCAGTTATTGTGGGGTTAAGGGAACCTACTAGCCAGAGCACAGTGCGTGGATTCCTTGGGCATACGGGCTATTACAGGAAATTCATTAAGGGATATGCCAAGATCACCACACTTTAGAGGAGCTGCTTAGACACAAAAGTGCCTTCCATTGGGGAGAGGCGCAGTAGAGGGCATTTGATACATTAAAAGATAGGCTTATTACCATGCCCTATTTTACATTTTCCCTCTTGGGACAAGCCCTTCCATGTCCATGTAGATGCCTCAGGAACCACCATTGGAGCAGTGCTTGCACAACCAGGTGAGGGGATTGTTGATCATCCTCTCTATTTTGTGAGCAGGAAGTTAACACCAGCAGAGAAGAATTATACCACTACCGAGCACGAGGCATTGTCAATGATCTACGTGCTCTTCAAGTTTAGACAGTATCTACTGGCAACACCCTTTGTATTCTACACCGACCACATGGCATTAAAGTATTTGGTGAACAAGCCCATTCTTCAAGGGCACATATGTCGATGGGTGTTGTTGTTTCAAGAGTTTGAATTCACCATTGTAGTGAAGCCCAGAAAAAGCAATGTGGACCTGATCATCTGTCAAGGATTGATTCAGGAGAGGATGCGCAAAGTATTGAGGAAGCAATGCCAGATGCCCAACTATTTAGGTTGCGGCACGCACCCTCAGATTTGGAGGAGATTGCAGTATTTTTAAAAGAAGGTGTGGCACCAGATGGAATGAAGGCATTGGAAAAGAAGCAGTTGGCCATACGCACCATGCCCTACATGTTGATTAGTGGAGACTTATACAAATTGGGACGTGATGAAGTTTTGCAGGTGTGTGTTAGAGCATGAGCACCTGGCCATCATGGAGGAAGCACACAGAGGAAGTGCGGGTGGGCATTACGCAGGTGATGCCACCGCACAAGATATTAATGGTAGGATTATGGTGGGAAACCTTGTACAGGGATTGTAGAGATTATTGTAAAGCATGTGACCACTGTCAGTGCATTGGAAACCAGGAAGGAGAGATGAAATGCCTTTGCATCCTATCCCTAGCGCGGAGCCTTTTGAAAAATGGGTGATAGATTTTGTGGGACCTATTGCACCAGCAACACGTAGGACTGGGTCACGTTATGTCATCACTTGCATGGATTATCTCACAAGGTGGGTAGAGGCAGCCCCAACTAAAGATTGCACGGCAGCAACAACGACAAGGTTCTTATGGGAGAACATTATCACAAGGTATGGATGTCCGTTGAGTTTGACCAGTGATAGGGGTACACATTTTCTGAATGAGACCATGAGGATCCTGTTATCAGAGTTCATGGTGGCTCATCACAAGACTACGCCCTATCACCCACAAGCAAATGGAACCACGGAAGCATTCAACAAAATACTGAGTCATACCTTGACCAAAATCTGTGATGTTGGAAGACAAGATTGGGATGACAAAGTATCGGCAGTGTTATGGGCTTACAGGACTACGTATAAAAGACTAAATAAAGCCACACCTTTTCAATTGGTGTTTGGCATGGAAGCCATTTTTCCAGTTGAATTTATGTTACCTTCTCTGTGAATAGCACACGCAGGAGGATTAGCCGATGAACAAGCACTGGAAGAAAGAATTGATGAACTAATGAAACTGGATGAGAGACGATCACTTGCCCGATGGAGCCAAACAGTGGAAAAGGCAAAGCAAAAGGCTTGGCATGATCACCATATTAGAAACAAGAAGTTTGAGGTTGGGCAGATGGTGTTACTATATGATTCCAAGTTTCTGCGCCATCCTGGAAAGTTGAAAGTCCATTGGTTGGGTCCCTACACAATTTCATACATCCTTGATTCAGGCGCATGCCAGTTACAAGCGCTGGATGGGACGAAGTTTCCTGGACACTTCAATGGTAGTAGGCTGAAGCCCTACTATAAATAAGTCTTCTTGGTGTTTGTAAATAAGGTAGTTTTTCCAGTTAGTTTAGAAGTTTCCTTTATGCATTTTCCCTTTCTTGTGTTTCCCTTTCGCGTTGTTGTTTTGGTTTTGCACCTTGGGCACCGGTAACCTTATTGCTATTTTTGGAGAATTTGTGAGTGCGCAGAGGACCACACATCATTTAAGTGTGGGGTGGAGAAAAGTGAAGAAGCACGTGATTAAAGTACCAAGGAAGTTGTGTTGAAGAGCCTTGTTGTGTAGCCCGGTTGAAAGAGGTAGATGAAGAGAAAAGATAGAATGGTTGGTGCCAGGATAAAGCTACTGGTAGATCCCACGTACAAAGGAAAAGGAAGCATAGTTAAAGCAACACGAGGTAGGTGAAAGCAAGAATCTGGACAGAAGAAGTGCCTTCGGTGCAGGTTAAGCACGCACAAGAGTCTCCTGTCAGGTTGGTTGGGTTACGCGCCAGAAGGTTGGAGAAGTTTTCACGTAGGAAGGGCGCATGAGTGAAGGCACTGAAGATGGACTTTGTTTGAAAAATATGCATTAAATGAACAAAGTATGGGGGTAGGTAAAGTAGCATTTAATGATCAGAAAAAGGAAAAACTATAAATAAAGGGTCGGGGCACTCTCATTTTTACTTTGCAAAAATGAAGAGTTGGAGATATAAGCAAGTGTTATAAACTAGGGTTTTCAGATTCGATCGAGTGGAAGATCTGTGTGATTAAAACATGAAGAGCCAGTTTGAGATTGTGAACCAGAAGGAATTACACGGGCGTGGAAGGAGTTGAAAAGGTGTTGTCTTGTGAAGAGTTTATCCAAGTTAGGGTTCGACAAACTAGGGCACGGGTTTAGAAGAGTTATATCATGGATCTGAGATCGAAGGTTGGGAGAAGAAAGACAGAGTAACAAAGAGAGGGTAGGAGTGATAAAAATACCTCGACCATGGCACCCAAGAAAGGAAAGGGAAAAGCTAAGGCTAAACAACCAGAACCCGAAGTAGACACAAATGAAGAATGGTATGCAGAGATGCAATACCCAGATGGGGTGATGTTGGGAAAGGAATGGGAATCCCACTTGAGAAGCATACCTGTTAGTGACTATAATCACCACACAAACACCATAGAGAAAGAAATGGCATTGGAATTGGTACGCCCCACCAACAAGTGAACACCTGAAGGTTTGCCCATATATGACGATGACGTTAAGGTTAAATTGGTGAAGGCAGGGCTGTTGCAACTCTATGAGTTGCCTTATTTTGGGAAGCCAGATCACTTGTACCAGTGGTTGATGTCTCGGGTGCATGAAGACTATTTCCACTTTGCTGGGCACAAGATGCATGACTCCCCAGTTGATTTCACAATTTACAGGCCTCATATGTGAGGGAGATAGCCTAGAAGATGACCTTGGTGACAAGGAGGCTATTCAAGAGACCGTCACTGAGTATGCATGCAAGAAAGGGTCGCGGTACTATGATATTTCAGACATCAAGGACCCCATTATGAAGATGGCCACACATCTGGTGACTAAGCTGAATGGCCAAGAAAGATGGACGCAGGTCAACAAACCTTGGCTACATGTCTGCAGGAAGATTGCAGAGGGGACGATATACAACTTATCTGCGTACATTGCAGAGGAGATTGTTAAGTGCATGAAGGAAGGGGACATGATCCTCTTTGGCAATGTCTTGCTCACCATAGTGTTTGTAGAAATTGGAGTGCCAGATGCCTCAGACAAGTTCGTGTGGGAGTACCCAGCCGAAGACCCTTCACCCATGAAGAGGTTCGAGAAGTATGCTTGTGATACAATGATGGCTCCCCACAAAGCGCGGCTGGAAAAGTGGTATACACACTTGAGGAATGCATTCGGGGTAGAGTGGAGGATCCCTGAACAACTCCCAGTAGCCACTGAGGGAGAAGCTGAGTTCACGGTGTACCAGCACTACTGCTTGGGTAGATTCAAGCTTATTGACGAATCATGGAGCCCTTGGTGCAAGCTTCCTTTCACGTTCACTGCCCAATACTTCCAAGCGGGAGTAAACAGATTTAAAGAATCAAAGAAGCTAAGGCTGGAACTAGGAAGGTTAGACCGGGAACACAGGGAGATGAGGAAGAAGCTGAATTACCCCGGTGGTAAGCACACATACATAGAGAAGTACGTGTCACACGAGATCCAAATGACTAGGCCGATGACGCTTCCCATCGCTGAAGGATCCACGGCACACGTGTACATGCACATAAGGCCAAAGTTTGAAAAGGGTGCGTATTTGGAGAATGAAATCTCCATACCTGAAGACCCCTTGGGAAAGAAGAAGCCAACATCTAAGAAGAGAGGCAGAGGAGAGGAAGGAGCACCAAGTGTGCCGACTACTCAGACAGTGAGCATGCCATCTACAAGTGCCAAGCCAAGCACCTACATATGGAGAAAGAAGTCTCCAGTAAAGGAGAAGATGCCAGAAGTAGAGGCACCTGAGCAACCCACCACCATGGAAGAATCACCAAAGGAAGAAGAGAAGGCCAAATCTCCTGATCAGAAGCCACCTCTCAGGAAGAAGCAGAGGGTGGATGAAGAAGCTGACTCGGAGGCACCGACAGCTTGGAGAAGTACTTGGGAGAAGGAGAAGATGAGAGTGAAGGAGGTGGCGACGAGGAAGAAGAGCCTGAGAAGGACAAAGAGCCACATGTGTTTAGTGTCTATGACTCAGAGGAAGAAAGTGGAGAGGAGAAGCAAGAGTTTGTATTTGCGTGGCGCAAGGGCACACAAGATGAGGAAGGCACCGAAGACATGAAGGCAGATGAGAAGGATGCCAAGGAGCAGGGAGCCATAAGCCTTACAAAAGAGTAGATTACTGAGTTAGCAGAGTGAGAAGTGAAAAATATGCTCGAAGTCCTTGTAGACCAAGAGTTAGAGCGCAGCGTGGACATAGTGCTTAAGGAAGGGAAGGAGGAGAGCATTGAAAAGGAACATGACAGCCTAGGAGGCCCCGCTCTGATAGTTAGCTTCCCCAAAGGTGCACGCGCTCGGGTAGGAGAACTCTGGATACAGAACAGAGACAGATAATGGGCTATGTGGATGACACAAAGAAGGTGTTACGTGCACGGTTCCAAAGCACCATACCCACGGAAAGGCTCCTAGCCATGGGGTCTTTTGAAAAGGATGGCACATACCCCAGGACCAAGAAGATGCTCTCTTGGGCATTTCGAGTCACACATTGATGAGCCAGACTTTGAAGTCTGCCAGAAAGCACTCATCTCATTGCCAGAATCTAAGGGAGACAACCCCTTAGTAAATGCTCAAGAGCTTTCAGACGAGCAAGTATGCAATGCTCTGAACAAAGTCACGGTCGAGACCGAGGCTAGGCTGTTCACGTGAAATGACAGAATCAGAGCATTGGAGGTGAAGTTGGGGAAGAAGGAGGAAGAACTGGTGGAGAAGGCCAAGAGTTTAAAATAGGAGGAATTAATCAGCACACAGTTAAGGCACGAGTTAAAGGAAGAAAAAGTAAAGGTGCAGGAGGTCTACAAGAAGGTGGAGTCAATCAAGAGCACCATCATATTAAAGCACCCAGACCTAACGCCAATCCCTCAGAGGTACACATCAACTTTGGAATGCTTAGAAGACCTAACGCGCATCCTCACTATGGAGAGGTGACCCTTGGCACTGGAATCTACAGAAGAAGTGGCCGTGCATGCTTGAAAGAGGAAGACCGTTGAAGGTAGTAGCAACTATTGCCGAGTACAACCAAGTACTCATGGAGATTAAGGTCACTTGCCCAGTCTGCAGAAGCCACATATGACACATGCACGGATAGAGATAAGGTGGTGAGCTCCTTGGTCACCACGCTTGAAGCAGAGCTGAAAGAGTTCCAAGAAAAGAACAAAGGGAACAGGGCAGAGAGGGACAAGGTTCTGGCCGAGGTAGAGAAGAAATCAGAGGCAATTGAGGCTTTAAGGAGCTCAATTAAGGCCCGGCTGAAGGAACTATACCCCCAAATTACCAGAAGAATGGATAAACTCACAGACCTGGGTAAGGAAATGGAGCAGATTGTGGACACTTTGGGCACCCAGGGAATTGGCCTAAGCTTTGATGAAGTGAGCACCCTGGTGGGTGACCTATGCCAGAAGGCGAAGGGCGAGGTCGAAGTGTGGAACAAGCTGGAGGTAGATCTGTGAAAGGACTTTCCCAGCCTTTTGAATTGATGTTCCCCCCCATTCTTCATTCTTTCCCCTATTCTTTCATTCCTTATTCATTTTGTAAAGTATAAGTCTACATCTTGGTCCCATAAAACAACTTGCCTCTTGGTCAAGTAAAATGTTTCTGAGGATGGAGAACAGGCATAGTGTGGGGTGATGTTGGGCCCCTGGAATATTGACCAAGTATAAAGGCACATGGGCACGTGGGATCCCAGTTACTAGATGGCGCGCAAGGCAAAAGTGTGCAAGAGAAAGGCTTAAGGAAGCAAATAGCATGTGTGACATGTGAAAGGAGGTTCGGGACTTAGCCAATTTGAGCACCCAAGGTAGAACACGTGAAAAGTGTGATCGGTTGCGCGCGGATAAGATGCCAGCCTGGCAACAGGTTGGCCCAGGAAAGAGCATGCCCCAGATGGAATCTTCTAGAAGATCATCATGAGATGGAATGGAGAGCTCAGGCCTGAAGGAACATGCTCACATGGAGGACCACATTCGACACTTGGCGATGGATCTGAGGGCGCGGACAAGGTGAGTTGGCAGCCCAGGAAAGTGATAAATACAAGTGCCTGCCACGGGAAAAGATATAGAGATAGAGATATACACACACAAAGAAGGATATATCATCTGGATATACATAGGGAATAGGGGTTAGAGAGTGAGCGAAGCTCTGCAGAAATGCTGCGAGTGGATATTCTGGTTCAGGAAAGGATGTACTAAGCATGGGGTTGTTATTTTTCTTTTCTGTTAGCTTAGCTACATACGTCCAGTGATGCGCATGACTGCGGTCTGCTCTCTGTGACACTCTGTAATGAATCAATGAATATATTGAGGTTACCTATTATAAATAGATATGAATATCAATGGGTTTAATGTATATTTCATTCATATGAGTTCTCTTTCCTTTCATGATATGAATGAATGGTTGTATCTTTCTTTCTGTTATAGTATATGTTCTGGAATCTGTTAAAGCACTCGGTCTGAAGTGACTGCAAGGATCTGGAGGCCGTTCTGAGCCCTATGGTTCTTGTATGTCTCAACTTCTTTCCTAAATACTCTTACACTAATCATAGATAATGCTTCCCACTAAACTCACATAAAAGAGAGACTCGGCACCCGCGCGTGCCTCGGGTGAGCGCTCAGCTTCTGCTGGGTGATAGGCCGGCGCGCATGGGGTTCTTCCTTTTGTGATAGGCCGTGGGCACCCCAGTCCTCTTCCAGCCGCCCCAGCCCAAGCACAACATCCATATCTACCCTTTTCGGCACTCTTGCACAGTTGTTCCTTCTTTTTGAATTTCTATGCATCACTGTGACATGGTCCAATAGGCTTCTACTATTTAGCTAAGTTCTTTCCTTTCCCTTCTTGCACATTAAGGTTTTTAATTTCATTAGCTTATTTACTTATCTCATTTACATGTTGTTTTAGTGTATTTACTTATTGCGTTATATGTCCTCCTAAATTAGATTAACTATCTTCTACTACATTAGTTTAGTCAATTTTAGTTAATCAGTTTGAGTCATGATGAATTCTAATTAAAGTGCATTAAAAGTCAATCTAAGTAGACGAAATTTGAGGTAAGTCATGAAAATTCACTCTTTACCTTACATCCCTCGAGTTAACATAGTAGAAATCAATAGAAACAAACAAATTAATTGAACTCCAAGCCTCAATATGACATTGCAATACATTTTATAGCCTCAAAGGGATATATATACTCATGTATAGACTCTGCACTTACTAATGTGCTTAAAGAGAGCTTATTTTTTCTCCCTAACACCTTCTCACTTGAAATTCTATAGCCCCCTTCCACTTATACTCTATTGTTCTTTATTTATGCTATTTTACTGAAGGAAAACTACAATTTCCATAAATAAGAGAACAAACTCCTAAAATCTATCAATTGTTCTTGATATTCTCAAACAACCGCCAACACCTATATTTTTTTATATGAAAACAAATTCCCTACACTTTCTTGACTGTTTTTAGGGATACAAGACTTCCTTAAAAGATAATATGCTTCTGCATCGAGTACCTTGTTGTGTCATGCAAAATGTATAGCATGAAAAATTGAAACTTTTAGCATGATAAAAAGCCCACGATTGAAAAGCATGTTTCCTTATCATTGTGAATCCTTCATCTGATCAGCCTGCCCTCAGTATCTCTATCACCACGACTCAAAGGAAAGTCATAACAAGGTTTTCAAGTTTATTTCAGTGTGTAGGGATGGTCAACCAAGATGATTGATGAATTCATTGTGACTCGATGAATGACTACTTCCTCCAGAGGCCTAAAAAGGACATTTTTGGCCATTCTGCAGTTGTTAACCATCCTCCGAAAATATTTAGGGAAAACCTAAAGAATCTAAGGGTGATGTCAGAGGCTATTGAAGGTTTCCAATAAAATTTAGGAAATTTTAAGCAAGAAAATATGATTCAGGAACAACTTGTGCAAGACAGGGTCTTTTAGGTGTGGGGGAATGGATGTCCTAACAGTGAAAGTTGAATTCTCCGTATGATTCTAGGAGTTATAGAAGGAGTTATGAGGCAAAAAATAGGAATTGAAAATCTATTGGAATTCTCTACAATGTGGAAACATTAAATTTGATGCAAGTCTTAAAGGTTTTAGGACTAAGATATTTTCAAACTTCTCCAATTGCCTCTCTTAGTTCAAAAAGGAATATACCCTACATTTTGCTTTTCAGACAGCATAAAGTCTCCAAAATGGTTCCATTGATTTTATAATGTGTTTTGGATTCAATATCATATATGGTTTGAGCCCAAAACACTTTCCTAAGCTTCCAAGCTGAAAATTTCATTTCTAGTGTCCCAATTTGGACAGTGTGAGCAAATTTGGCTTTCCAGAAGTGACAAGGCACACTTTGGACACTCATGTGTCCCCTCTATCCCCTAAGGGACAAGGGGACACAAAAACACGACCCCCTTATCAAGAAAAAAATGTTGTCACTTAATACTTGCAATTTTTTCCCTAGGTTGCATGTTTTCACTCTGTTGGATGCCCCCCTCCATGTTTCCTCACCATTAGGTCACACTTTTTGCCTCCTAACTATCCCAAATCTCCCCAAGAGGAAAAATGGGATAGAGGGGACATAAAATTGTGACCCCTCTTCCCATTGTTGGCCCTTGGTCACTTCATTGAATCTTTCCAGTTCCACATGACCTCGTTTAAGGTTCCAAACTTCAAATTTAACCCCCTTCGCTTCCTAGGTTGCACTTTTGCCACTTGAGTGTCCCAACTGTCCCATAGGGGATATAGTCTGACACAAAAGTGTGACCCCTCTTCTCTCACTCTTCCAAGCAGTTAGTCATTTTTTCATGTTAAGGTGCTAGGGAAAAACATCCCTCCAACTCCATTTTATCCAGAAGTGCTGAATTTTTTCGGCTCAGATATCCATAACCATCAAAATAAAGATTTGCTTGTATCTCCTTAACCGTGCACCAATTCCAATGAAACTATGTTAGAATCTCCCTCTCCAAAACGCCTTTGAGAAGACTATCAAAATAAATCCATTAAAGCTCTAGATTTTTTAAAGCAATAATTTGAAATATCCAAACCCTAGACTTGCTTTTTCGGATCTACGGAGATCCGACAAACGAAAAGCTTTGAAATTTGGAGCAGGAGGTCTTGGTGCAAAACAAATTCTTTGAGAGTGTTTGCGTCGTAAGTGACACCAATAAGTACACTCTTTAAAAATAGTTGGTATTCATAACAATGGGTGGCTAAAAATAGTAAGTTACTCAAAATAATGGATTCTCAACATATGTAATATCATAAATTTCTGTTAAATATGGCATTTTTTAACATAAATTTCCTTAATAAACGTGACAACGTAAAATCTGCCCACAAATCATTACACTGTATTCACGCCAAGCTCTGACACATCTTTATGGCATGGAGCGATTTATCTTGTTTCTCATCAAAAAATGACACTGCACATTTGCCACAATCATAAAATGTCATTGACATCCACTACTTATCTGGATCTGGGCCAGTTGAGGGAGGCACTGCACATTCTGCTTACTACACACAATCCCCCCGAGGACTACTCTACATATCTTCAATTATTGCAAACCTGTATTCTCAAGAACGCGCTTTCACAAGGAAAAAATGTCCACGCTTTCATCGCTCACAGGCGATTTGCATTTGCTACACACGCAACTTTTCATAATAAACTTATTTACATGTATGTCAAGTGCGCAAGTTTGGTGGATGCCCGTAAAGTGTTTGACCGTATGAAAGAACGGAACAACTTCTCATGGAATACGATTATTGCAGCGTACAGAAAACATGGGTATCCTCACGAGGCACTCAAATTGTTTCACCGTATGCAACAAACAGGTACCCAGCCCGATCAGTTTACATTTGCCAGCGTACTCCCTGCCTGTGCCAAAATGGGAGCTTTGGAACAGGGTATAGACATCCATAAAAGCATAAAGGATAGAGGAATTTTGTCAGATGTCGTAGTTGCAACTGCCCTGGTAGACATGTATGCAAAATGTGGAAGCATACACAAGGCACGTGAACTGTTTGACAGAATGCCTCAGAGAGATGTGTTCTCGTGGACAGCTTTGATTGCAGGCTATGCACAAAATGGATTTGTTGAAAAAGCTTTAGAAACTTTCAAGCAAATGCAATTGGCAGGGTGTAAAACCAAATTCTGCGACCTTTGCCAGCATCCTCCCTGCCTGTGCCAAAATGGGAGCTTTGGAACAGGGCATGGACATCCATCAAAGAATAATGGATAGAGGAGTTTCGTCAAATATTGTAGTTGCAACTGCCCTGGTAGACATGTATGCAAAATGTCGAAGCATAGACAAGGCACGTCAACTGTTTGACAAAATGCCTCATAAAAATGTGTTCTCCTGGACAGCAATGATTGCAGGATATGCACAAAATGGCTTTTTTGAAAAGGCTTTAAAAACTTTTAAGCAAATGCAATCGGCAGGTGTAAAGCCAAATTCCACAACCTTTGCCAGCATCCTCCCTGCCTGTGCCAAAATGGGGGCTTTGGAACAGGGTATGGACATCCATAAAAGCATAAAAGATCGAGGAAATGTGTCAGATGAAGTTGCAACCGCCCTGGTAGACATGTATTCAAAATGTGGAAGCATAGACAAGGGCTACGTGAACTGTTTGACAGAATGCCTCATAGAGATGTGTTCTCTTGGAATGCCATGATAGCAGGATATGCACAAAATGGATTAGTTGCAAAGGCTTTAGAAACTTTCAAGCAAATGCAATTGGCAGGTGTGAAGCCAAATTCCACAACCTTTGCTTGTGTTCTATGTGCATGCAGCCATGCAGGTTTAGTGGATGAGGGCTGTACATACTTCAATCACATGAGTAGCCCTTACTGCATTACACCTACAATTGATCATTATGTGTGTATGGTTGACCTTCTTGCCCGTGCTGGCTACCTTGAGGCCACTCTAAACTTTATCATAAAGATGCCAGTTAAACCTGTGGTGGTCGTGTGGAAGTGTTTTCTTGGTGCCTGTAGATCGCATATGAATATAGGCTTAGGAGTATTTACAGCGACACTGCTTTTCGATGTGGATCCTAAAAATGCTGCAACTTATGTTCTTCTCTCAAACATCTATGCAGAAGTGGGCAGGTGGGGTGAGGTTCAAATGCTAAGGAGATTGATGAAAGATAGAGGAATTAAAAAGATCCCTGGATGTAGTTGGATTGAAGGCAAAAACATGGTTCATGCTTTTTGTGTAGGAGACCGATCACATCCACAGACACAGGAGATCTATGGAAAGTTGGAGCAATTGGCTTGGGAGATGAAGGCGGTAGGGTATTTTTCAGATTCAAGACATTTACTTAATGATGTGGAAGAGGAGGAAAAGGAATTATTTCTTTGCCACCATAGTGAAAAGTTGGCAATTGCATTTGGTTTGTTAAACACACCCCCTGGAACAACTATTAGAGTTGTTAAGAACCTTCGGGTATGTGCTGATTGCCACACTGCAACGAAATTTATCTCCAAGATTGCTGCAAGAGAAATTGTTGTGAGAGATGCGAACCGTTTCCATCATTTTAAACAGGGAGAATGTTCTTGTGGAGATTATTGGTGATGCTAAATGAAGCAGTCTGAAAATTAGACTTGCACTATAATAATTTTGAACGGACAAGGTATTCTTTTCAGTTTCTAGAAAGCTTTTTGGTTTTGTTTTCAGTGTTTGGCAATCTAGACCATGCTGTTGGCTTCATAAAATTTAATGCATAGAGAGCAATGCAAATCACTCTTGGGGTATCTGTCAAAGACTTGTTTTATAATAACATGTACGTTACATTGAATTGTTTTCATGAAACCTGCATACGTATGAAATGAAAAGGGTTAAAAATAAAACGTGAGGAACACTTCAAGTAAATGTGAAGATGCTTGACCAGTAGGAAATGGTAGAGAAGGGCTCACAATTACCCTTTCCATTTTGTATAGCTATTTTGTTTGGATTAATTGTATTATCTTTTGCCCATGTCAAGGCAACCATTTGAGATTGAATTACAAATTCCAGATTTAGTATGTAATCAGCCAATAGGTTATATCATGTGGGAAAGAGCCCTCTCCAAAATTGTCTCACACTGTAATAAATCTCACGTGAAAAGAGGTTTTATAAGGTTTTATAGCTGGAAAAAGTCACACACTGAAAAAGAGGTGGTAAATTAATTTTTTATGTATTTACTGCTTGAGGCTTGACATTAGGGTTTACAATGTTTGGTGCATAGCTGTGCTTTCCACCAGCGGCCTGACATTAGGGGGGGGGGGGGTTTCCTGTTGCCACAGTTTGATGTCTTTGGCAGGGTTTTCATTTGCCTCTGCTGACAAGAAATCCTCTTTCTTCTGCATGACGCAGCCGCAATTCTCAGGTTGAGCACCATATACCATGTCCTATACCTGTGTCCTCCCTGCCTATGTCAACATGGAAACTTCACAACTGGGCACACCTTGGGATTTGCACGGTTTATCGCAGGCATGTAGGGTTCGTCTGCTTGATATTTACATGACCATTTCACTCGCCCTGTGCATTGCTTGACTAAATGCCTGAAAAACAAGTATAACTGTGTTTATCTTGTCTGCAGCTCTATTTTCAAGTTTACATACATTGCTTCGCCAATTCATGTTGCCCTGCTCTACCTTCAGAACATACAACCCTCATCAACAGGGGCCGTGCTATTACGGTTGTCACATTAGCACCCTTTTTATTAGTCTTTTGGTCAGGTGATTTTGATTTTTGCCATTATTGAAACATTTTGATTATAAAGTGGGCCACAGGCGGTGTCAGCATTAAGAGGGAAGAACAAGTTACGGGCTTAACCAAGATCACTGGCACACCTCTGCTGAGCACACCATCAACGGCAGAAGGTATTTTAAATTTTTTAACGTTTGTTTTGGTTTGTTGTGATATGGGCACCTTGAACATTTGCCCAAAAAAAAATGAAAATCTTAATTTGAATTGTTGAGAATATGTGCAGGTGCAATCTGTGGAAGTTAATGAAGCATTTAGGCTTCATAAAGAAAATAGAAATGTAATTTTGGACATACATCGAGGGGAAGAATTCAAAGAAGTAGGTTCTTTTGATTCCATTCATACTTCTTGTTCTTTTTGAGAAATTCTCTATAGCTTGGATATTAATGAGAAAAATCTCATTGCCTGTTTTATTTCTACCTCCACTTGAAGGTATCATCAACATAAACTCAAAATAAATCATAGTATACTGGACGAATTTTTAAGAATTTTATACAAGAATTCTTATTGTACGATGAAAAGAAGAGCGTGTGTGAAAAAATGGGAAAAAATTCTATATAATGTTTGTTGCTGTATGCCAATGTATATCTGCTAGCTGATTGCATATGTAGCTAATTAACAATTATATTTGTATTCTTGATTGCAATTATTGCTTGCATGCGGGTTGCAGAAATTGGTGGAAATTTCTTATTGAAGTGTGATTGTTCCTTGCATTTCTGATGAGACCTTTGTTTTTCTTGTTTCATCCAGTGGGAGCTATAAATGTGCAAACTTATATATTACAAAACCAGTGGACCAGAATGGGATATTGCTAGACATGCTGCATTTGTGTTCTTTGGGATTTTTCAAGGCACAGAATAAAATCCAGAGTTTCTTGAAGGTAAGTTTTTGCTAAAACTGGATGTATATTATTACTGGTCTGTCAAATTGTCAATTATTTACTATGTTGAGAATCTTTCAAACATGATATCCTTTTCAATATTTAAATTTAAAATCCTACAGCTTATGGAAATTGTTTGTACTTGGTAGAAGTGAGATCAAAACTGGAGAAAAACTCCAAAATTATGGTGGCGTGCTTACAAGGTGGCATTATGAGGTCTTCTATAAATTTTCCTGAGGGTCAATAATCAAGGTAGATTTGTTTTCTTACTGTAATATAGTTGGTTCAAGGTCCGTACTTTCTTATAGAATTGCTTACAGATTAGAAAATAGAGGGGATGATTGGAATTCAGACCGATAACGGTGAGGTTCAAAAGGAATTGTTTTAATGATAACAGATTTAGTAATTGTTCCAACCTTACCTGTCAAACTATGCTTCTTCTGGATACCTAAATCATATAGTTGGTTCTCTTTTCGCAATTCATTGTAGAAAATTCTTCCTGTTGTAACAGCGCTTCAAAATGTAAATGAAAATAAGGTGAAAGCTAGTTCTATGCTCCTATATTCTTCAGCTTTGATATTTCATGAACAAGTTTTTTGATTGTTGAGTGCAGTGGACCTTAAATGTGATTGTAATTCTTGGCTTGGATTTATTCCCACTTAATGGCCCATGCAAAATACAAATGGAGGTTATGTGGAATTCAAAAATATCAGAATTAAAACTTGAGCCTATATTTGTGCAGTTCTATCACAGCTGCCTACGTGTTGGCACTAGATGGCTACAGTACTATCTTACAGTATTTAAAGAAGTGGTATCAGATGCTATTTTCTTTTTGTTTCACTGAAAGGTGAGGGAGGAAATAGTGTCAAATGCAACATTTTGGGATGCTCTGGATTGGGCGTATATTCTTCTTCCTAGGTTCAGAGTTGTGCTAAAGCCTTCATTTCTTTTTCGTATACTTGATTATGCCATTGACTTCTTTAATTGATTCTCTTCAATACTATCGTTTATTATTTATCATTTACATGATGTGCTCAAAATACCCAATGGTTTCAATTAAAATGGGTAATAATCAAGTCTTTAAGTCTTTGGTCTCGATGATTCAATTTGTAGGTGGTTTTTGGGTACAGCTTGGTTGATTTTTTTGTGTTTCTGGCTTTTTGAGTCTCTCTACATTCTTTTTAATGGGTTCAGCAGAGAAACCCAAAATGTTGGAATCTTTATATTCTATGTAGTTGTATTCTGAAACATCTTATACACATTATAAGGTTACATTAATCACTGGAGCTAAGATATTTTACTTTGATTGCCTTCTTTGGTGCATAAAAAGTTAATAGTATATTAATTTTGATACAAATTAAGTGAAAATTATGAACTGTTATGATTACAGGATATGCACAAAATGGTGTTCTTGACGAGGCTTTAAGAGTTTTCGCAGCAATCACTCGAAGTAATGTGGTTTCTGTTAGGAATGAATAGTGTTCACATTATTATTAATGTGTGCAACTATATTATCAAATATAATATATGAGTAAATTGTAATATTATTAATGATGAGTTAATATAACTCATATTAATAATATAGGATTAATAGTTGTTATATTAAACAACTATATCTAATATTGTTTATACGTGATATTTGGTTATACAACCAACTCACGTATATAGGAGTTTGTGAGGAGTGTTGTTGAACAACCTCCGTGAAAATAGGAGTAGACTCTCCTATTTATATGTATCAATGTATTAGCAGAATACACAGTGTGAAGTATTATTATTATATTGTTATGTGTAAATCTGGCTTACCAATTTCAGTTTCATGGACTGTGATGATTACATGGTATGCACACAATGGTTTTGCTGAATAGGCCTTGGAAACTTTGAAGAGGATGCAATTAGCAGGTGTAAGACCAGACTCCACAACCTTTGCCACCATCTTCCCAGCCTGTACCATTTTGGGAGGCTTACAGCAGGGAATGGACATCCATCAAAGCATAATAGAAAGTAGTATTTGTCAGATGTTACAGTTGCAAGTGTCCTGTTTGATATGTATGTCCGATATGTAAGTATACACAAGGCATGTGAAACTGTTTGACAAAATGCCTCAGAGATGTCATCTCACCAAACGCAATGATTTCAGGATATTCACAAGATGGGGTCGTTACCAAGCCCTTGGAAACTTGTAAGCGAATGCATATGGCAGGTATAAAGCCAGACTTCGCATTGAATGCCATGGTAGATATGTATGCAAAATGTTGAATCACACACAAGGCATTTGCACAGATTGCTTTTATTAGGTAAATGAAAGCACACCAATGTTATACTTATATGCATATGGTGAAGGTGATTATAGATTTATTCATTCGATATTTGGATTTCTTTTCCCTAATGCCAAGTTCAGTTAATAATTTTTATTCATTGAATGCCTATCATCAATGGATCTTGCAGTTGCGGACTCTATATATTGTTTTCTTGGTATCTATTTTCCATCAATAGAACACAACCTATAATTTTTGGTGGCAACAATCTATATTGAAACTGTCCATTGAAGTTGGTGGCATCCTGTAGAGTGTACACAGAATGTGGCAGCATACACATGGCACTTTAACTATTTCACAAAATGCATCAGAAATTTGTGTCATCAAATACAATGCTTGTAATAAATGCACTACAGAGGCCCGCTCTTCACATGGAGTTCACCAGATTGTTCTGTTTCTAAGCTTAACAATGGACAGCCTTCCCATAGTTCACTATTGGCCTAACCATTGCACCTCTTTTTTGGTGCAACTGTTAGTTTTATATAAGTGTATATAGATTTTGTCTCATTTATGGCTAGATATTTCGAATGTTGTTTCACTTCCCTTTGCTTGGTGAGATAACTGATAGATTTGTGAATTCACAGATATTTTACAATTTTAATTCAATTTCAATCTTTTTGGTTTTAATTAGAAATGAACTATTATAATTTATATATGAAGTCAAAAAAAATCACTATTGTGTTTATGTTGTAATTAGCGTTTATGCATGGCACGTGAAAAACTCCATTCCTTATTCGTGTGCCTTGGTGGTGTGCTTATGTGTCATCAGCGAATTTTTTTGTGTCCAATGGTACCTTTGTCCGTGCTCCCAAGGTGTTATGATCCTTAAAGCCTTATACTCTAGGTCCTTGCCCTAATTGTTGAAATTCATATTGTTATGTGGCACCAATAATTCATATGTTATGCCTGTGATATGTGCCTAATGCATTTTGTTCCATTTTGTTGGGGACTGCCTACTACCCACACATGCATAACCTATAGCACGTGTATTTGTTTTTCCTCTTGCTTACCTTCCTAGCTAGTCTCCCCAATTGTTTGATTCCCATTGCCCCTGTTAGCTACTTGGTCTTTGCCCCCAAACTCTTCGTTCTTATCCTTTATTGCTTCCTATTTGTTACTCGTTCGCTTGCAATCATTGTTCACCATGTGATGCATCAACTCTCCATTCAAAATGCACAATGAGTAAACATCCCTTGCGCACCTTTATTTGATTAGTTGTTTGTGCATTGTTATATCCTCTCTCGTAGTCTTTGCATCTTCGATCATCCTCCAAACTTTCTTGTTGCTTATCCTTTCGCTAGTGGTTGCTCGAATTCATGCGGCATATGGGATGTGCGTGACATCATCTTATTGGCCCACATCTCTTTGGATGAAACTTTGTGCCACTAACAAGTGTGCATGTATCACTCACATCATGCCATGGGTTCTATGGTGATGTCATCGGTGGGGCCCCATACATTTTTCCCAATAGGGCCTTATTTCTTGTGGTGATTGGTGTGGATCCAATAACAAATTACGCCCTACCACGTGATGCCTTGATGGCGATGGTGAGACTAGTCTTATCTCAGTGGTGTGCGCTCTCTCTTGGAAGTGAATCTTAATGTTCCTTGTGGCGTCTGGGTGGCTCTATTATGGCAAAGACTGACTTCTTTGTATGTGACTTCATTTCTTGAGGATGTGGCAAGTGTGCATGGCATTTTTCTCATTGGTAGCACATGAAAAGTACCCGACTACTTTTTAGCATGCAAACTTTTAATTGCTATGCACTTGCCCTACAATCTCGAAATGATGCATCCTGACTATCAATTGAATTCCCAAGATCAAATAGTTTAGCATTTTAGGTCCATAGACTGTCCAATATTATATGCACCATTTCTAGGGTTTCTCCCACCTATATAAAGGACAACAGTATTAGGGATGGTATGAGTTGAATTCTTTGACTGATGACAACACTCTCGTATCCGTTAGGTGCTCCCATGTTATTGATAATTAACTATGCAAAAATTTGAGCTCTATGTATGCAAATTTGATCATGCCCTAGAAGTCTTATTTTAAGGTTTTCCTTCATCTAGTCATATTTCGGACTATGATAGAGGATTGTGACCCCTAGTGCATTCATCTAGTCCTTGATGGCATGGTTATGTTTGTTGATGCCAAATAAGGTTGTGAGGGGTGTTTTAGGTGTATGATGAGACATGCTACCATGGAGCCATGCAGGGTTATTGTAGAGCATTGCGAAGATTTGATAGATTGTTTTCACCATTGTTTTGAGTTAGCAGTTGTTTCATATGTCTAGTCATGTTGCATTTATTTCTTACGCATGGACAAGGTGTTGAGCAAGGCCAAGTATGGTCCTAATGTGCATGTCCAAGTAAAAGGTGGCCTCTGATCTAGTAATGTGTTGCCAGTATACATTGAGTAGGGCCCATGCTTGTGTGCAAAAAGGACATCATAATTTATTGTTTGTTGTGTCACGGGTGGGTTAGATTGAATGCACTAATATGAGACATAAAAGGAATGATGTGAGCCAATACTAGCCACCATCGCAAATATGTACTAAAAGCAATCACTTGTATAAATAGAGGCATTCTCCACCCTATCCTATGGTACTTGAGAAATCCGAGGTATATTTATTCAATAAGGAAAATGTAAATCTTTTGCCTATAGGTGTTGAAAGAGTGTGACAAGGATTTTTACTAATGTGACTTGATTAATCATTTGTTCTCCTACACCCAAGAGGTTAAACAATGGATTGGAATGCTATATAAGCATGAAAGTAAGATATTCTAGCGATTGATCTTTGTGCCAATTCCTTGCACTTGTAGCTTGAATATGAACTAGGGATTCAACCATTGTTAGTTCTAGCATTATAACAAAAGGGTCTTGTTTGTATGAATTGTAGGGAGGTGGGGTCTAGCTAGGTAGTTGCATGATCAAATGTCTCCATTGTTGGTAAGAGTTTCTTAGGGGATCTTGTGGCATAAATTCTCTAATGTCGGGTTTGTTGATGTGTATGCTTTAAGAATTAGTTGGTTTGGTAGAAGTATAACATTTTGTGATTACTTTACAACCACCTTTCTTCTAATGCATGTGAGCCTCTCTTGATTAGATGGATAGTGAGGTATGTTTAATAGTTGAATATTTCTTCATTTTGTGATTTATACAAATGCATATATCTCGTTCTATGGTAGTCACATACTATATCCTTCTTCCTTGGATGTTGTAACTATTTCCAATTGGAAAAGGTACTGATATAGTTGACTTAAAGGTCAATCTCATCATTAAGACATATTCTAGATTACCTTTCTTAGTTTATAAATAGTTGTTAGGTCATGCTCACTAGCATGATTCATTGTTGAAGATTTGTCCATATCTTAAGTGAACTCAAATAGAAATATACTTAAAGGATCAAGCTAATGTGATCTTGAAGGTGTACGTGTATAAGTAAGGTTAAGGAGGAGGTTGAGTGCAACAATTAAAGCATTTCTACACACAAAGTTCTAGATAATATTTCTATTGTGTGGTAACACATTTTGATCATAGAGACTTCAAACTCATATAAGAGCTTCATCAAGTCATATTCTATCATGTCATGTCATTCATTAGTGTTTTCCTTTTAGCTAACATGTGATGTAACAAGTAATTTAAATAATCTATTCAAATAAGAAGTTTGTCTATTGTAATCATTGTTCTAATGTCCTTTGAGTCTCTGCATCAATAACATGCTAATTTGGGTATAAATTATATTTTATGTTTTTTGTGAATAGAAGGAATACACATAATCTTCCATCATTTAATGTTAGACTCTTGGAGCATGAATTCGTACAATACTTTTTTCTTTGTTCTTACTCTTTTGGTTTTCTTTGGAATAATATCTTTTAGTTAAAATTAGGCTTAGGAGTGCCATAAAGATAAATCTGGTGAGAAGGTACAGGGAGTGGCTCTAGGAGGATTTAAAGTCTAGAAAATATCCTCTATTGATCTTAAAGATCAATACCTTGCAGCTCATGCACCGAGTCACAACTTGGCTCTAAAACAAGGAGGATGTAAGAGCCTGTCCTTCCCTCCTTTGGGTGTGTAGGACCAATACACATCAACACTTAGTTTACTTAACTTTGTTCAATGGCGGATTCGTCTAGGTCAATTGTTGATTAAGTTTTATTCAATTCTTGACTAACTTTGTTCAATCTTTGGATTAACTTTTCTACACATTAATATGTTTTAAGGGCTCAACATGAAATTTATTCACATGCTAGAATATTAATTGAATTGCTCTAGAATAGTACAATATCAGGTGTTGGAGCTCAAACTCACACCTGTCCCAAATCGAGATTAACTGTGGTGTTGAGGCAACATGGGACTGTCTCCAAATTGAGGGACCTTGCACACTTGAGATAGACCTCTGGAGAAGGTCGGTTCCTCTACCTATTTCTACTACTATAGCTACTCATAATGTAGAAATCAAATCCTAAACTAATCATGCAAAGGGACCAGAGTTAGAAGGATGTGCAAAAATGGAAAACTAATCTAAGGGAGATGTTAGCACCAGAAAGAAGGAGGAATGAATGTAGTTGGCTTAAGTGAAAAGGAACGAAACTGTGCACAGAGAGGATAGACACGCGTATCACAGTCTAGAACACATCCACACATTCATCTTTATGGAGCACAATAAAAAAAGGAACCTATAAGGGATGTGGGAGGGCACACCAAACAAATAATGCAAAAGAGAGGCAAGGAGAAGCTATAAAAACAAGCCAAGGAAGAGAATAGCCAAGAAACAAGCTTCTATTACTTCCAAGAATGCGCAGTCGATTACAATGGCATATGAGGCCAATATCCACATGCAAAGACCAGGTCTGAAGGCCTACAACTTAAAATGCGGAGAACTAAAGTCTTTGGCAACTAAAGGGTTCAACAATTTTTTCAATGAGCATGGCTCTAACATTTATAAAAAATAAGGAGAGAAGAAAAAGAGAAACAAGAGGGAAAATCGAATTTGAATCTTCAACCACCAACAACTAGCAATGAATGCCTGGAAATCCACCCGTAATGCTATCAGATGCGTCTCCCTATGCAGGTTCGACTTGTAGAAGAAGGGAGAGGCAAGATCTCAATCAAATCTTGGTGGTTGAGCTAACTCAAATTGTGGATTAATGGCATGAAATGTGTTTCCTTGATTCTCACCTATCAAATCTTGCCAATACATGAATTTGAATGATCTTTAGTGTAGCCCACGTCAAAAAAATTTCCAACAAGACCAACTGCGCATTAATAATGAGATCTGCAGTCAGAAGTTACGTCGATCTGAAGGTTTGCAGTTGTAAAATGGACACACAATGATACATAGCACACTCTGAGTGGTTGAAGGATCGGCCAACTGTCTCATCTATTTTTCCATTTTTTGCCACGTGTCATGCATTGGTTTGTCACTAGGATTCAATGCCCTATTGGCATGCTTTGATAGATTGCATGTATTACATTCAAGTCTAACAATTCGTCACGTGGCGCAATGACTGGCACAGAAGAATGCACAAGGAATGCGCGGAAGAAAGAGGTGCAGAAGAGGAAACCAAAGGATAGGAACACCAAGATAACATGCGTAACAAAAATGGATGCATACATGTAGGACACAAGTATGTAAGCAAGGCGCAAGCGTTCAATTAAGGAACCCGCTGCAACAAGAAGGGAAGGGAGCGTAGGGAACTTATCCATATCAGAAAGGCAAGTTAGAGAGTGCGTGCAAGGGAAATGGAAGAAGATAGAAGAATGGAGAAGGAAAGTGGAAAGCGCTTGAAGGGAGAAGAGCGCACAAGGGGCGTGTGAGGAACTGCACCCAAGGGAATTGTGCCAAGGGGACAACTAAAGTGCGCACAACCTGCAATATTTGAACTTCAAAACTAGAATGGGGATGCAAGTTGTCAAAATAACTAAGGGAGTTATTTTGGACAAACAGTTTGGCGACTTTTGGGCCCATCTGTCTGTTAGATGAAGGAGATCAGTAGCCTTGAGGTATCGGTTGGGCATGAAGTTCATCTGGAATTATGAAATTTGATCTGTCATTTGAAAAACTACCCTTGAAATCACTTTGAAACATTTTCTGAACTATGTTTTGAATCCTACAAAACTATTGAAGGATTTCTGAGCCTTAACATATACCCTGGAAGCAACAAAAGAGTGCGCAAGGAGCGCACAAGAGGAAAGAACTATGTACAAACAAAATAATGTGAGTGCAACACATTTGGACGAATATAAACTAATCTAATATATACAATGATGCAATAGATTAATGGAAATGCGTGATATGAATCCCATTGACTAGGATTAGTAGCGCGCCTCCATCAAGGTGGGACAACTCAAAAGAGTTAGCCTCCTTGTAAGAACTGATAGTATATGGGCCACTCCAAAGTGCATTAAACTGATAGTGAATGACACCCTAGTTTGGCTCTGTCAGCATCCCATTTTAGGACTAAGTCACCATAATTTCAAATCTTGAGGCCTAGTCTTTATGTTAAACCGTTTATTTGTCGATTGTTGGTGTTGTTCTAGCTTGGTCATGACAGAGTCTCTCAATTCTTCTAGTTCAACCAGTCTCTACCAGTTTGATTTCCCTCTGGTCCGCACCCTTAAAATCTAACTGTTGGGAAAGTTCTAATGAAGGCAATTCAAGAGATAAAGGAAGTTTAGCTTCCTTACCATAAACTGACTTATAAGATGAAGCACCTATCGCCTTCTTCATCGTGATCATGTCTTCCCAGAGCATGCGCGAGACCTTTGTGTGCCACTACCTCTGGCTGATATTCATTTCTCGCTTCATGATTCTGATCAGGTTCTTGTTAGTTGACTCTGCCAAGCCATTACCTTGAGGGTAATAATTGGAGGAAGTCTTCAAATAGATACCAAGACTAAGAGCCTAATAAGAGATTCTGGTACCAAGGAAGGTTTTTGCATTATCAGAGATAATGGTCTGAGGAATGTCAAACCTTGTTACAATGCCCTCGAGAAAGTCAAGGATGACTGACTTGCTCGATTCCTTGAGCGCGACAACTTCTGTCCATCTAGTGAAGTAGTCCATAGCCGTCAACACCCACTTGTGCCCAACGCTTGAAGGAGGATTGATCATGCCTATGAAGTCAAGACCCCATTGCACAAAAGGTTGATTCGCTTGTATTGGTCGGAGGGGAAGTGCTGCTAATTTCTTCTTTCTTGCAAAGAAAGCACATTCTTTGTATTTCATGACCCACTTATGCACGCCCGCAAACAGGGTAGGCTAAAATGTATCCTGCCTTGATGATTTTCATCATTGTTTCTTTGGCAGAGAAGTTAGTCCACCAGAGAATCCATCATGAAATTTTGCTAACACCTTTTCAACTTGTGCACCGTCAATGCACCTCGACAACATGCCATCAATGTTTCTTTTGAGGAGAAGGCCATCAATCAACGCATATGGAATAGATTGCAGTCTTAGATGTCTTCTCTTTGCTTTTCTTTAACTAGGAGGATATGCGCCAGAGGAAAGGAATATAATCATGTCCTTCAACCAACTCCACAAGCTAATATCTTCATTTTCATTATAATTTGCGGTATGTCCATACCCTGTTATGAAACTCCCATTTAGGCACAGGCCTGGAGCATGTTGGCAAAGGATTTGGATTCTGGCTTTACACCTTCCAATTGCATTTTCTTCGTAGTTTCCAAGGCCTTTCAACAAGCCCATTTTGTGCATACCCTGCCATCACAACATTCCGTGAAACCACAATTCTTTGAGGCATTTTGCATACATATATATCAGGGTATTCCTGATTGTATTATATGGCAAAAATCCACTTTCCATAATTCTTCAATGGATGTCCAAAACCAGTGTTAAAAGCTCCCAATTTGGCAGAGTAGAGAGCATGTTGGTAAAGGTTGTCAAGTTTGTTTTTACACCTGGAAAATGCATTTGATTAAAAATTTTCAAGGCCTTTTAAACAACCTCATTTTTAAATATCTTTAAATCATTACATTCCACGAGATGACATATCCCTCAAGCATTTTGTCAAATAGTTCACATGCCCTGTATACACTTCCACATTTTTCATACATATCAACCAAAGAACTTGCAAATACATCTGACAAAACAATTTTTTATGATGCTTTGATGGATGTCCATAACTTGTTCCAAAGCTTGCTTATTACAACAGGTAATGACCATGAAAATATTTTCCATCTAATAAATCCTCGGCATCCTACGAATTTCCACATTCTAGGAGTATGTTGACAAAGGTTTTCATTGCATTTAATGATTGTGTGCATATCCCAGCCACATCCAAGTAGAATAAACAACATGGTTTTGCATGTCTACCAGGTAATTCACAATTGTAACACCATTCAAAAACAATTTTCTATGAAAAAAAATCCATTTTCCACCATGCTTTGATGAATGTCCATTATCTGTTCTAAGCTCTTATTTTGGAGCACGCTATGGGGAGGCTTGCAAGGGTTGTGGGGTAGATTTATAGTAGCCTGAATACTTTTTACTTGAAAGGCTCCAAGGCCTTTTGAACAAACCCATTGTGTGGAGATCTTGTAGTCATTGCAGGCCATCGTGCCACTGCTCACACCACTGTATATGGCATCCACATTTCCATACATATCTACCAGGGCCCTGCAACCTACTAAGGCCTGATTTGGTAATGTGTTTTCATTATACATTGTGTAAGGCCCATGTTTGTGTTCAAAGAGGAGGTTAGAATTTACTATTTGTTATGTCACATGTGGGTATATTGAAAGCACAAAGACGATACATTAAATGAATGATGTGAGCCAATACTACCCACCCTTGCAAGTTCATACTAAAGTAATCATGTACATACATAGAGGGATTCCTCAACCCATCCTAAGGTATTTACAACATATCCAAGGTTAGATTTCTTAAATGAGAAAATTGTAAATCCTTCTCTTGTAGGTGTTTACAGACTATGATAGGGGCTTATACCAAAGTAACTTGATTTATCTTTTGTTCTCTTATGATAACAAGGCTAAACATTGAATTCAAATGATATATAAGCATGATTATAAGATGTTCTAGGGGTTGGTCTTTGAGCCAAGTTCCTGCACTTGTATTATGAATATGATCTACATATTCAACCATTGTTAGTTGTAACATTTTAACAGAAGGGTCTCGTTTGTATGAATTGAAGGGAGGTTGGGTTTAGCTGGGTAATTGCATGATCAATCGTCTCCATGGTTGGTAAGAGTTTCTTAGGGGATCTTTTGGCATGGGCTCTTTCATGTCACATTTGTTGATATGTATGCTCTAAGACGTAGTTGGTTTGGAAGAACTGTAAAATAGTGTGAAAATATGTGTCTTTGGTTCTATGGAAGTCACATACACATATCCTTCTTCCTTGTATGTTATGACTATTTCCCATTGGAAAAGGAATTGGTTTGGTTGACTAAGAGGTTAATCCCTTCATTAATATAAAATAGATCATCTTTCTTAGTTTATAAGTTCATGTTAGGTCATGCTCACTAACATGATTCATTATTGCAGATTTCTCCATATCTTAAGTGAAGTCAAATATAAACATGCTTAGAGGATCATGTTGTGATCTCTAAAGTGCACGTGTAAGTAAGGTTCAGGAGTAGGTTGTGTGTAGTGATAAGAGAATTTCTACACATCTAGATACTATTTCTATTGTGTGGTAACACATTTTGATCATAGAGAATTCAAATTCATACAAGAGTTTCATCAAATCATATTCTATCATGGTACATCATTCATTAGTGTTTTTCTATTACTTAATGTGATATGACCTATTAAATTCATTAAACGGAATCTTGATTCTAAGATGGGACAAACATTTGAATATCATCCTAGGGGTGATCATGATTGAGGCTACATTGGATTCTAACACATATCTTGCCTCACTTATCTTAAAATGGGTCATGTACACATTTCCTTATAAAGAGATCAAAGATGAAATCATTCAAGACTAGACCCAAGATTCCCATTGCATGTGCATGCGGTAGCATACTACATTTATTATCTATTCCAAGACATTTAATCCTTGCTAGCTATAAAAGCCATTCATTCCACATTGTAAATTAGTTAACACTAACTCAACAGAAAGGAGTGTTTGGTAGCATTTCAAGAGTTCTAAAGATCAAGGAGTATCTCACAATGTTATATATTAGCTCCGAAGATATTATATTGAGGAAGCACACATAGTTTGTGCTTATATTTCATTGTAATCAAAGTCCGAGGTCTTATTTGAACTGTATGCCATTGTAAAAAAAGAGATTGACGTGTTTCGGACTATGAATCAATTAAATCATTGTTCTTCATATTTTCTGTGTGATTTCAGTTTGTTGTATGAGTTTTGTGCATGATTGTCACAGTAGATGCATGGTTGGATAGTTCTTAATTGAACCCTCCATCCATGACAACGTTGAGTAGTATCAAAGTAAGATTTGAGTCTCCAAGAAGGAAAGTGATAGAATTTATCTTCTAGTTCTATGTCTTGACCATAAGGTATCAAGAAAATCTAGGTGAAAATTGATTTTTGAATTTGAGGCAATTTACATGTCAGAGAAGAATGTCAAGATGCCTCCACAAAGATTGGGTAGAGGTTAAGGTATTGTTAACATTATTGGAAGAATAGAGGAAATGTTTCAAATAATGAGTTATGTGCATATCTAGTTGGATGTTGTCAAAGAATATAAAGGAAGAGGCCATAACACTAGAGATGATGAATGTGATGAAGAATAAAATGAAATAAGAAGAAATTCATACGCTATCAAACTAGTTGTAGAAGCATACAAAGAAGGAGATCAAGTGAAGATGTTGAAATCTATTTCAAGTATTATTGAGAGATATAGAATTGAGATTCCTAATTATTTTGGTAATTTGAAACTT